>CABHPH010150178.1:29687-52117 GCA_902168325.1 Peromyscus nudipes
TGTGTGTGTGTGTGTGGAGAGAGAGAGAGAGAGAGAGAGAGAGAGAGAGAGAGAGAGAGAGAGAGAGCTAAAATACAAAACTCTTCTGTCTCAATATGGATTTATTACTACAGTAAAATATGTATGGAAAGTTATATAGTACTATGGAATATTTTGTTCATAATCTGATTTGTTTCTTAGTAGACAGTACCTCTGATCTTAGAAATGGTGTTTAGAGTAGTGTCTCACATGAAGCCTTTCCATCTGGCTATCTGCGGGACTCATCTTATGTAAAACCCACTGTGTGCTTTCTTCATGATCGGGAAATTTAAGTCAATGTGTTACATTAATAGAGAAGTTGCATCAGAAGACTTAGAGTAGAACCTCCAAGAAGCCCAGTCCTCCCTCCATTTACATCATCAGCAAAGTCAGCAGCTCTTCCCAGCATCTGAACGCACTGGGCGCTTATCATTTTGTCCCTTTCATGTCTGTGTTTCTCATAGTTAAAATGTCTTCAGACTTCCCATACCGACAAGGAGGAAGGTTCCAAGCAAGCAAGCCTTTGCATTTTAGCTGACAAAAACATTTTTTTGAAGTGCTGTCTGTGTGAAGCATTCAGAAATTCAGCACCCAGATAGTCTAAATTATAGTATAGGAAGCTTGCCACATGTTTGGGGGATGAACCTTCAACATCCTTCTAGACTAATTTACTCCAACATGCAGGTTCTTTCTGTGCTGTCCTCAGAAGGCTGTGTTTTTCTTTGAGGCTTTGAATGTCTGACCACCTTTCATCAACAGTGGCATTCAATGCACTTGGGGAAAATATCATTTTCTTTGGAGGTAAGTGGAGGGGAAGAGAAATCATTAAAGTCTGGAGTGTGGAATTGTTGCAATTGAAAGAATATCAAGTGTATTGAGTGCCCTGTATTTTAAAAGTAAGAGTGATCTCTATTATTGCCTTTTAAAAATCTGCCTTTTATATGATACCTGCCATGGGAAAGGGATGCTTGATGAGTAACCAATGATGTTGAACTTGTATTTTCCAACTGACTTGCTTTTCTCCTGAAAGCAGCGTTTTAGTGAAATTGTGTTTGTTTTTCTTTCTGATAGGTTCTAATTGAAGTTTGAAGGTTCATTACACAGTGCTTGGGAATATGTTGTCAAATACAATTCACCTCTCCCATAGTGAATGCTGGTATAATTTCATAGGACAGGGTGCTCCAGAGTGCTCAGCTGCCACAATATTTGGCTCCAGTTTTGTTCATCACAGACAAAATAGCCACGGTGTTTTGATTTTCTATTTCCAAATGTTGGTATAGGGAAGCAAATACTGGAGAATGGGTTTGAATGTAAGTAGATGGACTTTTGGAGGCTGTAGCAGTGGTAGTTTTGAAATCATGAGGACTGAGTTTAATCCATAGAACCCACATAAAAAAGCAGTATATATATCCACTTCTATAATTACAGAATTTGGGTGGCAAATCAGGCAGATCCCTGGGGCTTAAAAGCCTGGGCCAATCAGCAAAGTCCAGGCCAATAAGAGACTCTGTCTCAAAAAACAAGGGGACCACATTCAAGAAATGACACCCAAGGTTGACCTCCTACTTTCAGGTGTACCTACATAGATGGGCTTTGTCATTCAAACAGCATGTTGTAGGCTAATCATAGCCTCCTTCAATTATATTGCAATGATGAAACCTTGCATGTTTTGACAAATATCTCTCAAAAAATAAAACCACAATCACTTTTGTCAATCAAATACAGTCATCTGCATTTACTTTTAATATATGAAAAGGAGCAGTCTAAAATTCTAAAATTTTAGTTGTTATTATGTATATACTTCCTCATATAGAAAGGCACCTCTGATTTTATCTGGAAAATTTAATACATGTTAGGTAGCTTTGGTTGCTCAGTAAATGAGTGTACTTCAGCGTGAGAACTGTTTTTATTAACAGAGTTTTATAAACTGGCTTGGGTGGCTTCCAGTTCTGTGGCAGGAATAATCTATCATCATAAACCTGTAACATAAATGTACAGGCTGCGTTCTTGTTTCAGGAGACTGTAAGAGGAGTCCCCCTCATGAACAATTTATATGAGAGGCTCATAAAAAGACGCCCGGTGATAGCCCAAGCAACCACAGGGAACAGCGTACTGTTGAGACACTTTAAATCATGAGAAAAGATACTTCCAAGAGCTTATTAATCTTATTCCAAATACATATCTTTGGCAAATAGAATCAGAAGGAGGGATTTATATTTTTGAGGGGTGCCTAGTTCATCAATGTACCATAGAACTAAAACAGTCCTTAGTACTTATTCTGACCAGAATATGTTGCTGTTTTGCATCTGGGGCCACCAAGACTGAGTGGTGTCACTTTGGGTTTTGCTTGTTCAACTGGGATGAGACTGTCTGCCTCCAAATGCGTTCTGTAAGCAGAAACTCTGTTATATGAGTACAAAAATTGTTCACAGCATATGGAGCAAAGTTTACAAAAAGCTCAAAAAAACCCCCAAACAATCCTATCCTATTTATTTAATTATTCTAAAAAGATAACTTAGTAAATCATAGTTGGCATCTTCCACTTTGAAAAGTTATTTTTTTGAGTCATCCATTTTATTCTTTTTTTAATGTTCAGTGGGGGAGGAAGAAACCAAAGTTTCAGAAGACAAGGAGAAAAAAAGATAAAGACAATATGTGTAGTGTAGATGTTTATAAACTGCAATTTTTATGACATTATTGCTTACGGCATATGAAACTGTGTTTAGCCAGTTAATGTATCTTCTTTTGAGTTCTGTTTTATACTGTTCATAAATTATTCTTCAAAATGTCTCCCAATATTATCCATCATCCAGAGAGAAATATTAGAGTCATACTTTAAAAATTACATTTGTTCATTATTATTATTAATTTGTGTGTGTGTGTGTGTGTGTGTGTGTGTGTTTGTATGTGTACGCACACACACACATGCATGGAGAGCATATGGAGGAGAGAGGACACCTTGAAGGAATCAAATCTCTCCTTCTCCATGTGTTTCAGGAATCCAACCCATGTCAGCAGCTCTGACGCTAGTGCCTCTACCTGCCTCCCTTGAATTATTTTAACTCCAATTTTATTCTTATTTCTTGTTTCTTAAATCTAGAAGCAAAAGATTAAAATGTACTAGAAAGAAACTACCCCTTCTCCACAGTGTGTTTTCTACTGGGATATCTTTTACTCTTCTAAAGATGAGCACGAACACCAGGCTTTTTTTGTATGTTTAGACTAATCCAGCACTTCTAGGATATTGTTAATTGCCAACAGGGAATAGTGAGATGACAGAGAAGTTTATAAGACATAGAACTCCTTTTGAAGGCTTATGACTATAATGTCAGCGTTGATGAGATAAAGGCAGGGTTGCTACATTTTGAGGCCAGCATGGTCTACATAGCCCTTTCCAGTCTGGGCTATAAAATCAGAAAGAAAGATTTTTTTTGAATATTTAAGTAGTTATATATCAGAATTAGATTTTTAAATTTTTCTTTTTCACTTTGTGGAATTTCACCTTGACTTTGACCAGTCTCTAAAATGCAGATATCCTGATTTCCTTTTCTGCTAAGCAATAGTCTTAGAAATTGGTCATGAATTTTAAAATGTGATGGTTTTTCAAATGTTTGATGTTAATGTAAATTTAGAAAATACATCCTTGCTCAAGTGACTTGAATTTTTGAGCTAAATACCTTCTGGAAATACAAGGATTTTTTTTCTATAATTTATACTTTCTGTGAAAAATTTCTTGAAGTCTCTTCTACTGTTATTGGTTAGTACTCAGGCCCTTTAACTAAAAATGAGATACAATGGTATGTATGGACGAAGACTAGAAACAAAAGAAAAATAATTTCAACTTCTGAGATTTCCCTGGGCCAAGCTTCATCATGCAAGCTCTTCTTTGGAACGGCATTGTGCATTTAGCTGAATAGTTTGAAAAATCCTTATTATTTTGATAAATGATTCTATTGTTTTCTCAATGCTAAATATTCATAAAAAGTATCTATTCATTCACATAATCCTTTTTAAAGTGAGGTAGGTTTAAGGAAGTAAAGTAGGTCAGTGTGATGAGAAATTAGCTTTTTCTTTAACAAATGGTTAATTTTGTACTCTTTAAAAGAGCAAAGATCAGCCTGGCAAATAAGGTAGCTGTAATAATGAAAGTCCTACACACAGGAAAAATGGTGTTTTTGTTTTTAATCTAGAATTGATTAATTAAACTTCATTGTGCATGTACTGCATAAAAAACATTTCAAGGACACAATTCTTCCTCATTATACAGTGAGTGAAGGTCCAGATTTCATGGAGTGACTCACACTGGATGAAAAAGTACTCACAAACTGGGTGTAGCTTGTTAGAGATCTGTTCTTAAGATTCTTGTGAATAGAGGCCAGGAACGTGACCAAGAATGAACTGGCTCAATGCATTTTTGCTGCTGTGAAACCTCAGGCCTGGGCTCTGGCACAGAGATTCTGGGCACCCACAGCACACAGCAGCCAGGCAGAGATGCTGTGCACACCCAGTGCTCAGGGTTCTGATAGATACAAGCTTTCCACTATGTACAAAGACATGGAGAATTAGACACTCAATAAAAAGAGAAATGAACTGTTTTACACCCTAATTGTCGTGCTAGAAACCCCATCCAATGACTGAGGGAACTGGATGCAGATATCCAAGGTCAGGCCCCGGTGGAGCTCCGGGAGTCCAGTTGGCGAGAAGGAGGAGGGTTTATGTGAGCAAGAGTTGTTGGGACCAGGGATGGATGGAATACAGGGACGAGTGGCCAAACGAATGGAAACATATGAACTGTGAACCGATGGCTGAGGGGCCCCCAACTGGATCAGGCCCTCTGAATGGGTGAGACAGTTGATTGGCTTGATCTGTTTGGGAGGCATCCAAGCAGTTGGACCGGGTCCTGTGCTCAGTGCATTAATTGGCTGTTTGAAACCTGGGGCTTAGCAGAGACGCTTGGCTCAGCCTGGGAGGAGGGGACTAGACCTGCCTGGACTGAGTCCACCAGGTTGATCTCAATCCTCGGGGGAGTCCTTGCCCTGGAGGAGATGGAAATGGGAGGTGGGCCTGGGGGGAGGGGGGGGGGGGGGGGAAGGGGGAGAACGAAGGAATCTATGGCTGATATGTAAAATTGGATTATATTGTTAAATAAAATAAAATAAATTAAAAAAAATAAAAAAATAAAAAATAAAAAAAGAAAAAGAAAAGAGCACAAGGAAATTATTTTTAAATTACTGACAGCAAAGAAAGAAAATCTCAATTATTTCATTAAATATTTACTGAATAAAATATTTGTGTGCCCAACACTGTTAGATTTTCTCTGTGTGCATTGTACCAGCACCATATAAAGTGTGCCCAGCACAGAATATACTTCTGGACATCTTGATGATAGATGTGATGTCTACCTATATAGTGCCTAGGGTTTGGGCAGAATCTGTGCTAAACAATACCTGATGAGTATCTTTGCCAAATACTTAAAAACTAATTTTGTGTGATTATTCCTGGGGAAATATGAACATATTTTCATCCCAGATGGGGGCACCAGTTATAGGTCAGAGAAATGATTTTACCTCAATCTAGCTTAGTGGGTCAATGAGTTTACTTGGGTTTCTTTCAGGAGCACAACTGACTCTGAGGTAGTTGTATCATCTAGAACTCATTCTAGCTTGGGTTATAACTAACAAAAGATATTTCTCTTTGAGCATCCTAAGTTTCTTACAGGGTGTCCTCTCCTCAACCAGCTGTGATGCTTATGTAACATTGAGGAGGAGTCTTGGAAATCTGTTGAGTTTCATGGATTTCCTGAGACTTGTGAGTTTCCTCATTTACTTCCTGAGTCTTAAGAACTCTTTCCTCCAGCAGGACCTGTTTCAGTTAGCAGAAAATTACTACAGAAAAACTCTCTTCCCTGAAAGTGTAAGGAAAGCCCTATCAATCAAGGGCATAAGGCTTAGACATCTCCAGGAGGAAGGAAATGGGTGAAAGTAGTTTTGTTTTGTTTTTGTTTTTACTTATTTATTTATTTATTTATTTATTTATTTATTTATTTAGAGCAAATATCCCAGAGAGAGATATATCCATTTTTCTCCCTAGGGAAGCAGAGGCTCTCCTGTTCAGTGGATGAAGAAAATGCAAGCCATGATTTAATATCTGGGTTATCCCCAAATTACTTGGTCTCTTAAGGATCCTGGAAGTCTCAGCTCTATTATTACTATAGATCTATTATTGCTCAAGGAAAACATCACTCATATGCTTCTTCATTTGTTGAGTGAATAATTCT
This sequence comes from Peromyscus nudipes, assembly GCA_902168325.1. Taxonomy (NCBI): domain Eukaryota; kingdom Metazoa; phylum Chordata; class Mammalia; order Rodentia; family Cricetidae; genus Peromyscus; species Peromyscus nudipes. Next base: position 35,983 of record CABHPH010150178.1, read on the forward strand.
GAGCTCCTATTACATGCCAGTCACTGTTCTACACAGTGGAAAAAGCAGGAAGGAACAAATTTTTGTTCTTAGGATTTAGTGATTTTGGAGGGCCTCTTAATCAGGGGAAAAGAAAATCATGACAACTCACAACTATCTGTAACTCCAGTTCCGGGATGTCTGATGCCCTCTTCTGGTCTCTGTGAGCACTCACATGGTACATAGACATACATGCAGGCAAAACACTTATACATATAAAGGAAATAAAGTTAAAAAAATAATACGATTGAAAACCAGCAGGAATAAAAATCAGTATTAAATATATTAATTTAAATTAGGAATCTAGCTCCCAGGAGGAAATTTTAACTTTACCTTTAAGAAATCACTATAAATTTCTAACACTCATATTTTTATAATTGATCAAATTTAATTTTCATAAAAATTAAGATAATATTCTGACCCTTTAAGTAGTATCATAGCCATGGCTGTTTTGATTTAGTTGATTGGCAATGTGTGAAAGAATATATACTTGTTGTGCTGGGCCGTGGTGGCACATGCCTTTAATCCCAGCACTTGGGAGGCACAAGCAGGCGGATTTCTGTGAGTTCGAGGCCAGCCTGGGCTACAGAGTGAGTTCCAGGAAAGGTGCAAAGTTACACAGAGAAATGCTGTCTCGAAAAAAAAAAAGAATATATACTTGCGGTAATTTAATGTGAGCCTATGTTCAAGGGTCTCCTGATGTGCTGACTGAGCTAGTTGGGCACTAGGACCTATTGTTAAAGTTTTTTTGTTTGAGTAAAAAATACTAGTGCAAATGCAAAGCACAAATGCATAAACTAAAATATGAACAGCCTTCAGATAATCTGTCATCTTTAATCCCTTTCTCTGTAGAATATTGACTGCCAATGGTAAGAGTCTGTAAGTTTTCCTTGCTGTATTTAATTTTCCCAACACCCATGAGTGCAGGTAAGAAAGATGGCTTATTTGGGTCTTTATAACTGAAAGTTAGTAAGTTCAAAAGTTCAATAGATTTAGGCAGATCTTTGTGTGTGTGTGTGTGTGTGTGTGTGTGTGTGTGTGTATTTCTTAATTGGTTTTCATTACAACATAATCCTGAATAACCACAGATAAATTTGCATTATAAAATGAAGACATTCAGTTGTTGGAAATAATGTTCAATCCTATTGTGATCATTTGTTTCTTTTAAGTTCTTCTTCCTAAAGTGTTTTATAATTTGACTTTGCATTACTAAATCAATCATTGCCCATTGCAGTCTCTACATTCGCTGTCTTCAAAGGAAGTGGTTAAGTTGTTACATGCAATGGGAATAACATACAACTATAAGAATTAAAAGCAAGATGTGTCACTGATAAGAGGTAGTAGCCATCTTTTGCATATCTCTTGAAGCCAAATTTGTTTAGAGTATGGCTGGTTTTATTGGTGGCCATGTGGAAAGATAGGGAAAAGAGCCAAAGCCATTCTTCTTTTGTAGCTGGCATGTGATACCCATTTTTCCTTTTCTGTGACAGTCTGTCATTCGAATTGGAAGGATTTGTCCCCATAGCTTTGACAACCAAGAAGAGCCAGCTTGTCTCTATCCCTTCCCATGCATGGTACCACAGAGACAGTGAGTTCTGAAATAAAAAAAAAACAATCAATCAATCAAACAAACAAAAGACCTGAACTAATCTTTTACAGAGGGAACTCATTTTAAAGCATATTGCTATCATAGTTATAATTAGACACAACACCTATTTTGATCTTTTAAAATGCATCACCTTGTTGAAAGCAAGCAACAATTAGCAGTTTTAATGCTCTTAGTTTTGTCAGAGGTAGAAATGAAGTAGGAAAAAGGCTTTTAAGAAAGTCCATATCTAATTATGGCTAGAGGTAAGAAATGAGTATTTTCATGGGAACATATGCAAACTGCTGTTGTAGAAGACATAGGCACATAAGCAATGTGTGAATGTAGAGGAGAGTTAGAGTGATTGACAGGTGAATAGTCAAAGAAGGACATTACAATGCAGGCTGTGTTTTACTGGACTCCTTGGGGTTAGACAGGACAGAGATTAGCGAGAAGACAGACAGATATTACAGGCAGAGGGTCTCAAAGCAGAGCCTGCAGTAGACATTTAGGATAAATGATTGGTAGAGGCAGAGCTCTGTGACAGTGTAAGGGAAGAGCAGAGTATGGGAGAAAGTGGGAATTGAGGCGACTTCAGTGGGAGCCAAGCCCCACCTGCCACATTCAGGTCTGGAGAGTGTTCCCCTACAGGAACAGGACACCCAAGTTTTATATCACATTAGTTAGTTACTGGCTGTAAGCAAAAGGTGGGGATAAAGGACAAGCCATGCAAGTCAGTAGGTGATTCAAGGTAAGGAGGTTGTCACAAAGGTCCATGTATGGAATGACTCAGCTGTAAACTATTGACAGCCAACACTTGCCAAAGTTCAGAAATGGAAACTCAGGCCTGGAGAAGGTTTCCAGGTGAGACAGGGACAGAAGTTCCACAGTGGAAATTCCACATGGGTTAGGTCCCTAAAGGCTATGTGAGACAGCAGACCCGCTAGCTAAACGGAAATATTTAATTCAGATTGGTTATGACTTCTGATTGAAATTACTTCATTCAACAATAGGACACATTTTTCCTCAACAGCGCTGGATTTTGAGTCAGAAAGATCTTCCCTTAAACTATGGCTTTGTCTTTTCCTGCACAAGTAGCTTCATATTTGTTACTGGACCATGTTGATCCTCCAGATGGAATGTGCTCTAGGGATTTGCAATGCTGGACTCCACCAGACTGAGAGAACCATGCACTAATTTATAAGTTGAAGCATTTCACACTGTGCATGGTGACTTTATTCCCAATGAGCAAAGACTTTATGATCTCCAGGGGACATTTAGAGGCATTGTTGAGTTCTGGGAATCACTGACTTTGGAGTTAGGGCCTGGGAGTGAGTCCCATTGGTACTTGCATGTGTATGGTCTTGGCATGAATACCTCTTTACAGCTTGTCTCTTTACAGCTCTATGCTTGTGCTTACTTCATCATGGAAAAGAAACTTTGCTCAATTAGAAATAATGAACTATTGGAAAGGATGAACTACAGGTATCTTAGAGGCCCAGAAAAAAAGCCATTTTTATTGCAGTGATTTTGGTAATGCCTTAAAGGTAATCCCATGTGGTCTCTATGTCTCATATAATGCTTTCCACAATATTCTTTGAAAAGGTTTCAACATCATCTTAGCTGTATTGCTGTTATTTTTTATTCAACTTAAATATCCTTTCAGTATTGAAATAGAAAATTTTGACTGAATACCAAATGAGCTCACTGAAAATACACAGAAAACTTACAAGTTGATCCTCACATTTCAAATTTAAAACAATTTACTAGCAAGTTATTATATTGGGATGGGAAAGGGGAAAAAGCTTTCCAAGACTGGGGATTCAACAGTTGCCCTGGTAGCCTTTGCTACAGAAAGTGGCACTGAATCAAAGCCATCTAAAATGCTCCAGACTTTTGACTTGTTCGGCCCTGGTGCTAATGAGCTGAACACAGAAGATCTCACTTCAGTGCAGGGCTGATTTCCTTACTGTGTAGTAGTCCTGCCTCTGGGTTTGGCTCAAAGGCACAGCCATGTGCACAGGATACTGATAATAACAGAGTTTGACACTTTAAGATTTTCCTTCTGCCAGAATCTCTTTATAACACTCAGCTTAAAGGAATGAGGAAGTTACTTAAACAAAAACAGCCACAGAACAGAAGCATTATTAAAACTGCACTGTTCCTTTTGCTGTAGGCATTATTTCGTTCAAAATAACTTTAGAAACTTCACTGGTGGGATATGGAGATGACTCTGCAGTTAAGAATACATTCTGCTCTTGCAAAGGACCCACATTCAGTTATCAGCACCCATGGTTGTGTGACTCACAATTGCCTGTAACTCCAGGTTCAGGAGATCCAACAGGTATCACAAACACATGCAAACACCCCCCCCCCACACACATACACACATACACACACACACACACACACACACACACACACACACACACACACACACCATACTCCCCCAACACACATAAAATTAAAGTAAATTAAATAAAAAACTCCATTGGCAATTAAACCATTAGAGGTATAACTTATTTATGACACATTCTGAAAGTATTTCTTGTAACCATATAATTACCTAGCTGTATGACTTAGGAGTCTCTTTATTTGTTCTCATTCATTATTAATTATGAATTCCCTTGTTTTTTTTTTAAATGGGAATTTGAAAATAGAGGATGGGAAAAATGGAGACAGAAAAAGGAAGATGGAAACCCTAAGTTTTCAGTTTCCTAGCTGGGTGATAAATTGCTAGATGAACTGAAAGTTAATGTCATAGAGACAAGGGCACGTTTAAGCACAGGGCTAACCCCACTGCTTTCTTCTATCAATGATTAGATAACTAAGGATACTCACAATGATAGTTATCCACCTTGGAAATGGGTGGAATGCCTGCTTTTCAGTGGCAATGTCGCCATGCAAAGGGAATCCTAGGAATTACCTCCTGGCACCAATGCTGACCAGTGTGCCAAATTAACATATCTTCTTCAAATGCTTTTTAAGATTTTCACATTAGCACAGACAAACTACACCATGTAGAAGTCCTAATATATCACCAGTCACTTGTCTAATCAAGGTACATGGTCAGGCACCAGCATTCTCTGCATGATATTAGTTGGCCTTTATGTCATCCCCTGTGACTCTACCTGCTTTATCAAACACAGCTTTGAAGATGAGGACAAAATATATCCCTGCATTCTACCAAAAGAATTACTTGAAATTGCAGAAAACATGATCGTATTTTTCTAATGTTCACTTTCCACCAAAAGAAATGGCTCTGTGATCGTGAACTAAGGTAGGTAGGTGGACCTGACCCTCAAGCTCAAATACAACTGCATATTAGCAAGCAGCATACCAAGAAATAGCAAAACTTACAGGGTTGTATGATACTAACTTATGGAATAAACATTAAGACTGAGGGCTGGAGGGACAGCTCAGTCTCATTGGCTGCCCTTAAAGAGGATCTGAGTCTGGTTCCCAGCACTCACATTAGATGGCTCCCAACTGCCTGTCATTCTAGCTTCAGGGGATCTCACACCCTTTTCCAGCTTCTCTAGGTACCCGGGTGCATGAGCGCATACTATCATGCAGACACATACAGATAAATAAAAAATAAGTAATTAAAAACAAAAATGTTAATGGGGTATAGAATAAAAACCCTGTTACTATTGAAATATATCCAATCCTATCAGACGATAGACTAGCAAGCTCACATGAAGTATATTTCTTGGAGTAACAACGCACAATAATAGGCTGGTAGTAATGCTTTGGAAAAGTTTAAACAGTGTGTCCTAAACTAGCACTGATTTTCAGAAAAGTATTTGCAATACATTTTAGTCACTATGATGAAGTATAATTTTGTTCTATTCACTTGAAAGATAAAAATCAGTCAAATAAGTCTTGTGTCTTCTTTTAGGGTACAATTGAACAAGAAAACATTTTTAAAGCAAGGCAAATGACATACAGTGAAATAAGTACAATGATACCTACTGATAGGTGCTGTAGGTCCAGTGGTCAGAATATTGGTTGAGTCTTAAATGAATTAGAGGAGTCTTTCTGAGGGAAAAAGAACTCATCTGAAAACGTATAAGGATAAGCAGGAGAGGTTAAGAGAAACAGAATCTAGAGTTGGGAGAAAGGTAAAGAGGATATAAAAATCCCAGAGAAATTACTTAGCATAGATTATGAGGAGACCCTAAGTGAGCAGGCACAATGATCTACTTATTACGAGTCACTGAAAGGAGGGTTGGAATGCTTGACATATTAGAGTGCGTAGAGACTAATGGAAGAGAAGGAAGCGAAGATCAAAGGGAAAGAGTTGGAGGAGGTGAGGTCAACTGCTGAGCAAGAAGCAGATCGTGAACTTCATTGTGAGCCTTATTAGAATGTCAGAGAGTAGAGAGATGGCTCTGTGATTAAGAACAAGGACTGCTCTTACAGATGGATCTGAGTTCGATTCTCAACATTTACCTTGGGAGGCTCACAATCACTGATAACTTTATCTCCTGGGGCCAGTGTGTGGGGATCAGACACCTCTGGTCTTTGCAGGTACATGAACCAATGTGCATATATTCACTCATAGACACATACTTCAAAAAATATTTCTTTTATTTTTGAGATTATAATATAATGATGTCATTTCTCCCCTCCCTTTCCTACGTCTAAACCTTCCCATGTACACCTTGCTCTCTTTCAAATTTGTTGTTTCTGTTTTCATTAATTATATTTCTAAATACTTAAATACAACCTGCTTAGAATACATAATGTTATTTGTATTTACATGTTTTCAGAGTTGACTGTTTGGTATTGGATAACTGACTGGTATGCCCCTCTCTGGGGAAGACTTTCTCCCACTCTCCGAATTCCTTATTTGCCTGTAGGTTTTTTTTTTTAATGTGTGTGTGTGTGTGTGTGTGTGTGTGTGTTTTGAAGGTTGAGGCCTTGTCATCTTTCCCCAAACATCTTTGCCTCTTTGGAATATCTATTGTTGTTGTCTCTGTGTTTAGCCACTCTTGCTGGTGAGACTTTATGGGTGTACCTCCTGACATTTCTAGGAGATCTCACAGCAAACTCCCTGTTTATCTGGCTCTTCAAATCTTTCCACTGTTTCTTCTGTAATGATCCCTGAGCCTTAGGAGCAGGAATCATGTTGTAGATGTATCAATGCAGACTAAGCTTATGCTTCACAACTCTGCATTTTGATTGGTTGTGGTTTTCTGTAATGGTCTCTGTCCTTTGCAGAGAGATGTTTCCTTGATGAAGGGTGAGGACTATATTTATCAGTGAGTATAATTAAAAATATCTAGAATGTAGTTAAAGATAATGGTGGTTTAGTAAGGGAGCAATATGGATTCCCCCCTAAGATCCATGGCATCAGTATCCCTGGTAATTGGCTAGATTTCCAATACCAGGCATGATCTCCTTCTTATTGAATAAGGTGTAAGTCCAGTTAGAGAGCTGTAGGTCACCACCAAAGTATGTGTGGCACTACTGTACCTGTAAGGGTTATCATGACATGCTGGTGTTGGTGTGGTTCAGAGACATTATAGTTAGGTAGAGCTGTTGGTTGTCTCTCTCTTTTAGAAGCTTGCATGGCACTTTCTGTTACCTTGAATGCTAGTCTTCAGTGTAATTGAAGGAATTTTCAAGGCCTGAACTATGGTGGTTGCTGAGGAGGTAGACTATAGAAATACATTGATAGCTTGCTGTGTGATAGCTTACAAGACTTAGTAATTAGTTATATGCAGAGTACAAGGTATAAGAAGGGGCTAGATAGGATGTGCAGATTTCTAACTTGGTTGAAGGAAAAACAGATTTTGAGAGGAAACAAGAATTTCTGGTTTGATTTAGTTTCTAATTTCTGGTACTTCAGAGGCATCCAGTCCCAGATGAAGGTTGAGAGTCAGAATTATTGGAGTTGTCCCTCACAGAAATGGCTATAGTACTTCAGTCCATAAGGTCCACTGGTATCCAAGGGACCCATAGGTACTGCTGGTACAGGTTTGAAGAATAAAACGCATGTACTAAGAACATCAGAAAAGCAAAGGAATGGGAGAGGAAGAGAACTTTGCCCCAGGGTGTACTCAGTATTCACATTTTTCTCCTTAAGAAAAGCATGAAAATAGAAACAAAAAGGAATTTCTTGTGCTTTAGACCATCTTTAATGCATTGTCTCATTAATAAAGAGTACATTCTGTGAATAAAGTTGACATCCATGTGGACTATCTCTTGGGATCTTCAAATCTCTGTCATTTCAGTTCCAACAAATCCAAACAAATTGTGTGAGGTGTAGGTTCGTGTTCCATATACAAGATACTTTCCAAATGCAGAAAATACAAACTCTCAAGTATAGAAGAAACCTCAGATAAGATCTGGTCTAAGACTCCTCTCCCCTCCAAACAGACATTAAAGCAATATTTAGCTTTGTTTTTTCCTTGAATTTGCTTATAAATGCAGTTTCTTCTCTCTTTAATCTTTAAAGATTAAATGGTTGTTCTTATTGATAGTTTTCAAAGATCAAATTGTACTTATAAAAGGAATATAGTAAATACTGCACATGATTTAAGGTCTCTGTCATGATCCTTACTGTTGCAAGGAGGAGGATGCCATATGCAACACTTATGGAAATTAATGTGTTTCAATAAAACTTTATTGGCAAAATAAGCCATGGATAGTACTTTGCATATTCCCTGGTTAAATAAAATTTTAGTCATTGTCTTATTTCTAAATGCATCCACTTAAACAAATATAAGGATATTTAGAGGGCTATCATTTTACATATTTAGCAAGCATCAATGAAATTTATACATCGAAAATTAGGTTAGGAAAAAAATTGAAATCCTTTGATTTCCCTTTGATGGACTGTCACAAAAAGAAAGCAGCAGCTTGGATCATCTACCAAGAGGATTAACATGAAAGACAAATGAAATGCCAGAAACCAGATACTAGAGGGAATGGAAGCTTAAGAAAATGTTTAAAAGGGTTCTTGAAAAGCAAGGCTCACTTGGGAGGTGAACCTGCTCAAAGGATGCATTAACTCGCCTCTTGCAAGAACAAACGATCTTCTGAGGCTGGGCTCCAGCTCTTCCGATATGCGGCACCCATGGTCTCTGTAGACAAAGGGTTCTGTGCATGAGCAGCATGGGGTTAGGGCTCCTGCTGGAAGGAATGGTGAGTTATCTTCAAAGCATGAAGAAGATGAAGTCAGAGAAAGCCAAAAAGACTTTCATCACGGCACTCTTTTGTTTTTGCTTTAATTTAAATTTTATACATATATATGTATATAGGTATGTGTATATATGTATATATATGTGTATACACACACACACATTATGTATGTGTCTGTGTGGATGATATGTGTGTGGGCACATGTGTGGAGGTCAGACAACACATTGCAAGAGTTGTTTCTTTGATTTCACCCTATGGGTCCTAAGGATTGAATCCAGGTCATCAGGCTTAATAGTGAGCGCCTTTCCCCACTGAGCCATCTTGCTGCCCCACAGTACTCATTCATTTGTGTGACTTCATAGACATTTTTTATTCTATAGAATTTTTTTTATCTTGATCACTTTGTGACATTTTTTTTTTCAAAAATCAGTTGGTGTTTTAAAAGTGTTTTGGGATTATGACAATGGGCACGAAGGAAGAAAATAGTACTCAGGATGGGCTATGCCACCCCCACCATTTTAGTCACCACCACCAACAAGCATGTTTGCCACTCAGAGTGCACATGCATGATTTTCAGAAGGTGTCTGTTACTAGCAAGTCACTGAGATCACTAGCCAGATGGACTAGCCGTCTTTTTACCATTGCTGGCAATCAGGATAGAAGGAAAAGACAGTGTAAAGAGTGAAATGTTTGTCTTTGGGGTGACTCTGTTTTATTTTATTTTTTATCATTTAAAAGCCTGTGCTAGTTAATTGTCCCTCTCACTCATAATGGCCCAGGATATTCCTGGCTGGCTGAGCTACTCTCCAGGTATTTAAAAGGTGCACGAAGAAAACTCGGACTATGGCAGAACATTAATTAGCACAACACAGACTTTTTAATACTTGTGTGGAGTTATTTTTACTGATTTATTAATACCTCTTCTTTCAACATGATGAAAACACAGGCTATTATTATGTTTGTCCAATGTATTCTTCAGATATGTATAAATATAAAACAGTGTCTCACATAATGGGAATCACAATGTATTTGTGAAGGATGTGATGCTGTCTCTCTCTCTCTGATGCAAGATTGTGTGAGATAAAGGGTCATGTCTTGTTTCTAAGATCTTCAGGAATATAATTTCTATGTGTTATTCCTGAAATGTGTGTCCCATCTATTAGAAGTTAGATGGGACTGAAGATGATTTGTTTATTGGCACGTTTTCCACAGTAGCACCAGAGACCATAGAAATGTGATAGTCACCTTGGGGCTTTACCCTCTTGGTTTACTGTAAGACGACTTGCTAAATGGTCTTATTGATAAAAAACCTGGAGCCAGATATTGGGGTAAAAACTGAGAGATCAGAAAAGCAGAATGAAGCCACAGCCACACGTTCTTACTGCTAGAAATACTCAGCCAAAGAGAGGGCTATTTCCTGTAACCTCACGCCTATATCCTTTCTGTCCCTGCCATCTCACTTCCTCTCTCCACCCAGCTACATCACTTCCTCTTCCTGTCCAGTTCTGTCATTTTCTGTCTGTCTGAACAGACCTCCAGACCTTTATGGTTAGTGCTGGGATTAAAGGTATGCATTACCATGCCTGGCTCTGTTCCCAGTGTGTCCTTGAACTCACAGAGATCCAGAGGATCTCTGCCTTCCGAGTAATAGGTTTAAAGGTGTGTGCTACCATTGCCTGACCTCTATGTTTACTGTAGTGGCTGGCTTTTTCCTCTGATCTTCAGATAAACTTTATTGGGGTACACAGATAAAATATCACCCCAGTTTACATTAACTTAGTTCTGATAAAATAAGCAATCCCTAAAATCTTGCCTGTTTCAAACAAGAGAGTTTGTCTTATTTCACAACTCAGTTATCAGGGATGTGGAGAAAGGAGGACTGTGTATCTGCCACAGATGACAGACGCTAATGGGTGCTGTTCTCTCTGGGAAACTGTTGATCACCTTGACTGAGATAGACAGCTGAAGGTCCAGCTCTACTCTTTATGACTTGGCCTGGAAAGTGAGACACACCACTACTACCTACAGCTTACTGTATAGAGCAAATTGCATGTTCTTACATAAACTATAGATTTTATTTTGGATATAAAATTCTTTAGATAGCAGGAGTAGACTGAAATGGTAGGGGAGACAGTAACCCAGTCATGACAATTTGCTAAAACTGTCAGTGGGACTGTTTACTGATTAAATAGTAAAAAATAGCAAAAGGAAGAGAGAGGTTGGAGTTTGAGAGTGACATCCGGGTCAATAAATGCCGTCTTCCAAATTCAAACGATTGCTGTAATGACAAAGAAGGATCTACTAAGCTACCACTAATGGAAATACCATGGATCAATGTCAACAGCGTTTCCTAATATTAAATGTGACAGCGGAAAGAAAAAAAAATTATTCCTACACCAATGTCACACACACTAACAATGGATGCGTGTTTTAAAATATTTTGCTTTTCGCCTTATGAACAGTTCCCCTCTGCATACCCTAGAGATTTTGAAATGACAGTGTACGGTGAGTGTGGACAGTTGGCCTATAGAAGAGCACCTGTTTAGGTCTTCTACACTGATTGCTCCTAGCAGACTAGGAAGAGTACATTTTTGTATTTTATAAACATTAACATTCACAAGAAGAAAGGAGGAAATCAAGTGTTTCTCTTAGGGATTTAGTGTTTTGTGTGAAACAACAATCTCATTCTTCTATTTGTTTGTGCATGAGTTCTCATGGACTGTTGGGTCATATTAGGTTAGGGTGAGGAAACAGATGTTTTTTGAGCTGTCCACATATCTGCTTAAGGATATTCACATCTATAAATAAACTCAATTTTCCATGGTGCCAGAGAGATGATAAGACTTTATATAAAAATATTTCTACCAGCTGATGTATCATGACTGTTAGTCTAATGTCCCCTCCACATCTACTTAGTAACTATATGTCACAGTGGATATTATATATATATATATATGTATATATGTATACTTTTTTGCTTCTTAAAAACTACCTTCAACAACAAAGCGGATTTTTCATTCTTGTGATGTGTTTCAATCGATATCCTGAACAAATACCTAGAATATTAATCCACAGACAAAGGTAAGGTTTTGCTTTAAATTATTCTTAACACAATGGTGTGATAGTATTTAGATGGTTTCAGTATTTATTTTCCAGGTGTTAATAGTGTTGTAGTTAGGTTTTTATTGCTCTGAAGAGACATCATGACCGTGACAACTCTTATGAAAGAAAACATTTAATTGGGGCTGGCTTACAGTTCAGAGGTTTAGTCCATTATCACCATGGTGGAGGCATAGTGGCGCATAGGCAGACAGGGTGCTGGAGAGGTAGCTGAGAGTTTACATCTGAATCGGCAGGCAGCAGGAAGAGCAAGTTAGCCACTGAGCCTAACTTGAGCTTTGGAAACCTCAAAGCCCACCCACCCTGTGACATACTTACTTCCTCCAACAAGGCCATACCTATAACAGTGCCACTCCCTATGAGTCTATGAGGGTTGTTTTTTTTGTTTTTTCAAACCACCACAAATAGTAACTGTCACCACCTTAAAACCAAGTGAATTGAGAGTAAGAGGTACCCCCTTTCTTATTTTTTTGGACTTGATAACGTATAGTCCCCCTGAATAGTTCACTATGATGTCAACTGTTCTGTCCCTCCATACCTCCCACCACAGTTGACTGAAACCTATGAAACCTTGAGGCAAAAGAAATCGTTTCCCCCTTTATTTCCTCATGTATTTGGTCATGACGTCACAAAAGAAAATGCTACAGGCATTCAGCTTTTCTGCACTCACAGCACAGTCTGTCCTTCTCATACCAAATCAGTCATGCAGTCACAGTAGTTAGTTTTAGTTGTGTGGATCCATTATTGCATTGTTCTCTGGCACTACCAACCATGTCTTCCTTCTTTACTGTTACACTGAGAAAACCAAATTTGTGGGGAAAGTGATAAACTATACACTTCAACATTCCTGTACAGTTCTTAGGAAACTCAACCTTTGGCGTGTTGTCATACTTTCTTAATAAATAATAAATGCTGCAAGCCACAATCTTTCATAATTCCTATTCTTCCTTTGCTTTTCTAGAAACAAACGTCATCATAGGCTTGTTACTTTTCTTTCTGTTAAAAGCACTATGGTATATACACATATATTGTGTCCATAGCTCAGGTGCTATGTGTCTGTGCTATTTGCTAATTTTAGAAATGGTGTGATGCTTTTCTTAACTTATTAATTCTTATATTTTAATGATAATTTTTAAAAATTATGCTACTACGTTTAACCACCAAATATGTAATTTTGACTAAATATGTCAAAAAGTAGACTGCCATGTAAATTAATTTTCATCAACTTTTTGAGTGAAAATAGTGTATCATCAGTGCTTTTATAAATATGATTACACCTTTTCTCTTGGCTTTTGCTAACTTCTAGTGACTTCCTAGAGTTTTTCTAGAGAATAAGCATTAATACCCAGAGGAATAGTCTAGATTCATGGATAGGTGGGTAGTTAATTGGCTAGTACTTATTTTAAAGAACGAGAATGGTAGAGGAGGAGAGAGGAAGATAGGAAATGCCATGCTAGAAATTTTAGGCTTCATTTTCATAGATGGAATTTTACTGATGGAGTCTAATAGGGCAGCACCTCCATCAGTGACTCATTTTAAAGAATGAGTTTGTGCAACATGCTTTGGAGGTTAAAGGATTAGGGAGGGGGAGATGCGGTGCAGAAAATCAATTTAGAAAACTACTGTTGTGGACCAGACAAGAAATGCTAATGATCTGAAATAAGCAGAAGAAATGGCAACAAAGAAAGAGTGACTGTAATTACAATTTATTTGATAAATTGAATTTCAGTGATCTGAGTTGGATTGTGAACACAATATAAATGTTAATGATATTTGCTTAAGATATACCACTAACATTGTTATTTTCTTTACTAAACTCAAATCTAAGCAATCAGACCCCATTAAGCATTGCCCTGTGTTCTGCATTATATCGCCAGCATAGTAAGTAAAAGTATTCAATGAATAAACATAGCAGCCACCTTTACCACAGCACCTACACTTGGTAGTGTGGAAGTTTCTTGCAAATTCTGCTCTTTCTTTCCATTTATGCCTTCAGTCACACACATTTTCCCACGTCCTACATAAGATTCGTGCACCACGTTGTTGTTTTATTTTATCTCCTGCTGTGATGCTGGTTCAATTCAGAAGCACTAGCAAATGCCTTCTGTAATCTGATGTGATCTTTTCTTGCTTATGACCTGCTCCTATTCTTGCCACGTGAGTCCCCTATGTAAAACTGATTTGACTAAGGCCTGTTTCCATAGCCACCATTTGAGGACTGACCCTTCTTCTGAATGACTCATTTACACTACTCAAATAGGAAGGTCCATAGGGACAAGCGTCTGGTAGTGAGCGACTCAGATACCCTATTCCCCTCTTCTCTAGACATATGAATGTGTCTGTTTTGAACACTGCACTCTTTGAAGAAAATAAATATCCGTACCTTCTAAATTCTTGTAAGACTGAAAGATACATTTCTCAGACAGACACTTTTCTATGGGAGGAAAGAGCTTTCTTTGTACAGGTGAGAATTTGAGTAAATTTGTTTTGTTTGTTTTTGCAACCATTAAGAAATTATTTCCCATCAACGGTATTCATTTCCCCCCTGACTCCCTCTGTAGTTAATGCGGATAGTCCCTTCGACAGTCACAAATCCAGCTAATTAAATTTCACTCTAATCTTCCCTGGGGAGTACCTACTTCAGTATTTGTGTTACAAAACAATACAAATTGCGTGTGTGTACCTCAGCAGTCACTTGAATGTACTCTGTACGTATAGAAAATAAAGATTTATGAATGTTTTGTAGATTACTAAAAATGATTATTATCTTGGTATTGTGTATAGAAGTACAAAATAACTAGTTATTAGACTCAAGACATGTAATTTTTCTTCTACATTGTATATTAGTTTCCAATCCTTTCATATAGGTTACAATACAGAATCTTCTATGTATCACATTTCATAATCTCCTTTCTTAGCCTGCCTCCATTCCTCTTAGGTTTATGCCCATGACATATGTGGTCTTGAATGTGGAATGGGTTTCCGCAAAGAAAAGTGGGTCATATGGTTGTCTGTGCAGATTGGGGGAAAAAAAATCAATAGCTTCCTGGGCTCTTTTGAAGGGTGCTGTTTTAAAATACGGATTAGTCAAGGTTAACAGTACTGTTACCAGTCTGGATACTTCAAGATACCATGAAATTTGAAACTATTCAGTGCTCCTGGCAAAATTCTGGGCTTTTGATGTTGGGACAGGGCAGACATTTTATTGGAAAGTGAAGGAAAAATAGAGATTAAAATGTTGGAAGATCGGGAGGGCGAGGGAAATTGACTTTGCTTTAATAAGAAAATCCTCTGCCCCTTCAAGATGGTAGAAATATCAAAGAAGTGACAGAAACAGTGGCAAGGAGAGTGGAATGCCAGCGGAGAGCCCTCTCACAAGTCTGACATCCCAGTTACTCAGACATTGGGTTATGGAGATCTTCACAAATGAAGAGTGGAAGATCGCATGTGAAGAGACATTAGTCCTCTCCTTGATGGCTGTGGTCAGCACTCATCACCCAGGCTTGTCATGTATACCCCCTCCTTCTTCCCTGACTAGGTTCTTTTAAATCAATGGTACCACATCATGTAAACCATTATCTGCACATTTTCAGCCACGAATCTCTAAAAATCAAGAGTGATGTAAAAAGGCATCGTCCCATACACTGCCTTGCTAAACATTCAGCATTAATTATTTCATATCATCAAATAGTTATTGTTGAGCTTTTAGAAATGATTTTTGGCTGGGATATTTATAGAAAGAAAAACATTTGATAATTAACTCTTTGTTTACCACCAGGTAGATTTTTCTGACAGTGAAGTATTTATTTTCCGGGTTTGAGGGGGAAAGAATGGGTTGATTTACAAGGATTACTTTGGGGTATCTGTGTGAAATCATTGATTTTCAATGTATTTGATGTGTTTCAATCTATTGTACTTAATACTCCTTTCAGTGCTCAAATGGTCCTGTGTTTAGCTGGGAGAGGGTCTCCAGCATGTGTTCTTAGTCCATTCAAGTCAACTCTCCCATCACTATCTCTATGGTTTCTAGTATGTACTGAGATCATGTTAGATGATCCTATAGATTTCCTCCTTTGGTCTTGGAGTCATTTCACTAGGGAGTATAGAAGGATATCATTATATAGAAGGCTACATCTGTCCCAGCAGGACTATTCCTCTTATTGTACTATATGTTTTGCTGGTGGGCCAATAGGATGTAATACATCATGAATTCATTCTGAAATACTTCTTTGAATTTTTTAAGGTTGGTGATTTTTTTTT
>CABHPH010150179.1:0-16364 GCA_902168325.1 Peromyscus nudipes
AGAGCTCTGCTCTTCTCCAAACTTCCCTGGCCGCGGCCTCTGCTACCTGCTTCGCGTCTCTAGAACCCGGCGTTGAGATAACGTTGGGGAGATGGATGAGCCCTCGCTCCTCAGTCCCTCAGCGTTTGCTAGACACTGTGGAGAGACAGAGGTTATCTAGCAGGCAGGGCGAGGAAAACATTCCGTTTAAATAGGGGAGGGTTAGAAAATGGGCTAGAGTAAATTTTATTTCAGAACCTCTAATTCAGCTTTCTCAACCTGTGGGTCTCGACCCTTTTTTGGGGGGGTGGAAGGACCCTTTCACAGCGGTCGCCTAAAAGCAACAGAAAACACAGATACTTACATTACTGTTCATAACTAGCAAAATTACAGTTATAAAGTAGCAACAAAAATAATTTAATGGTCGGGAGTCACCACAAGAGGAGGAACTGTATTAAAGGGCCTTAGGAAGGTTGAGAAGCATTGCTCTAATTTTTGTGGAATTAGCGGGTCCACCAACCACGCTATACACAAATGAGCCTGGGGGGAAGGGGGGTGAGCAGGTTTGGGTTGTGTTGGTTTTCCTCCTGATCTTGTGTCTGGAATTCTTTACGTTTTTCCCACCCTCCCCTATTTCAATGTCTCTGCAACAAACACAGTTGTTTTAAATTAGTATCCAGTTCAAAATTACAAAATTGGTAAAGGAGTCCAGTGATAATAGGGATAGTTACAGGATTTCAGTCAGGCGCACACAGTCTTTACATGTGTTAGACTAAATACACTACTCTAAGATCCCTGTACATTTGGAGATTAGGAACTGCTTTGTCTGTGGGTCCCTTCTAGAGCATTAGACACCAAACATTGTCATCAATAAAAACGTTGCCCTTGCTACCAATACACTTATTTAAGTTAAAGTGCACAGATGCAAGCCAGATGGTCCACTCAAAGTCTCGGCTTTTCCAACTATATACCTGTGTCCTTGGACATACTCAGTTCCTTCATGTGTAAAACAGGAAGAGTGAAAGAAAGTACCTCAAAGAGTCATTAAGCGAATCAATATTTGTAACATATGCCAAGCACAAGCTAAGTGCTATGGAAGTATGATGAAAATTATGAAACATCCGTATGCTGTATATGTGTGCACACATATGTCTATTACAGTTTTCCTCATTTTTAAGTATTAAAACATACCAAATAATGATTTAAATATATGGAGGCTATGTTTTCTCCCTGCAGTCTGTGTAGTCTTCTCCCTTCCTGGGATGTGTGCTCCCCAGTTTGGAAGCCATTTATTTAGAGTCATACTGGCAAATATGGTAACCACTGAGCACACGTATTCATTACATTTTAAACTTAAGATCTGGCTCCTTGCTGACACAGTTCTGTTGGAAAGCACATAGCAAGCTGAACAAAATGAGAGACCAAAGTCCCCTAACAACATGTGGACTGTCCTGACTCAGCCTGTAACTCCAGTACCTGTTCACGTGGTAAGATCTGTCCCTCACCCTCACATCTCGTCTGTGGCCTGACGGTAAACCAGGAACTACTGGGTAGACTGCTGTAGAGGAAAGAGTGTATGGAGTGTAGAAAGGCTGGCAAAGGACTACCATAGAAAAGCTTGAGAAATAGTAAAATTTGAGTGTCAATCAGCTCAATTGTATAAGCCTGTAGGACAAAGTTGATCCTGTCTAATTGTTCTTCAATCAAAAGGGTTTTCTTCTAGGGTGCCTTCTTTGGGAAAGAGAAGAGCTTGTTAACTGAGAACAGTGTTGAGGGGAGATAGCAAAGGCCTACATTTTTATTGCTCCTTAGTTTCATTATATCTTTTGCCCAGGAGCCTTGTTTTTTGTTTGTTTTTGTTTTTGTTTGTTTGTTTGTTTCTCTAGTCTTGGCCATCACAGTAAACTGATACTGTCTCATCCACAAACCTGATGAGTCATTACCCTTTTATCTTCTGCTGGAATCCAAACTCCACTTCCAAAATATAGAAGGATCTGTCTTCAGAGAACTTCATCGTTTGCCTTGTGGTGGTGCTCACCTATATCAAAGCACCTGGGAGGGGAAGAAGAGACAGGAACCCCAGCTCATCCTCAGCAGGACACATCTAGTTGGATGTCAGCATGGGATACATGAAACCCTATCTCAGAAAACAACAGTAAGGGCTGTGGGGATGGCTCAGTCAGCAAAGAGCTTGATACCCAAGCATGAGGACTTGAGTTCAAACCCCAGCACCCACATAAAAAGCTGGGTATGGTGCACACACCCGCACCCCCAGTGTTGGGAAGGTAGAGACAGGAGGATCCCTGGGGCTCACTGGTGAGCCAGTCTAGCCTACATCAGGTCCCAGTGAGAGACACTGTTGGGTGGTTCCTGAGA
The DNA here is from genome assembly GCA_902168325.1 of Peromyscus nudipes. Taxonomy (NCBI): domain Eukaryota; kingdom Metazoa; phylum Chordata; class Mammalia; order Rodentia; family Cricetidae; genus Peromyscus; species Peromyscus nudipes. The sequence continues at coordinate 2,356 of CABHPH010150179.1, forward strand.
CTGACCCCTGTGTCCCACAGTGCATAAAACCGAATGTGGTGGTTCGTGGCTGGAACCCTAGCACCAGGGAGAGGGAGGCAAGAGGATCAGTTCAAGCCCTCCGTTACATAGAGCATTTGAGACCAGCCGGAGATACGTGAGAGTCTGCTTCGAATAATAATGTCAGACGACAATAAAAACCATCAGTGGTGGTCAGCTATTGGTGGGGAGGGAGAGATTGAATGAATGGGTGGATCAGGGAGGGCAAACAGTCCAGAATACTACTGTAACAGTGGAAACATGCTCCTTATACTTTGCTCAGACTGTAGTATCAAGCTCTCTGGGGCTGGTAGAGTGCTTGCCCGACATGTACACGGTCCTGGGTTGAATCCTCGGGTAGATGTAAGTTAATCTAGTCTAGCAGACATACAACACTGTTTCAGGACAGTTATAGTTGGGGAGATGGGGAGGGTGTACACAGGAACTGTGTACTTTTCTCTCAGAGTTGCTATGAACCAAAAGCTGCCCTAAAAAAAAAAATCCAAAAAGAAAAAAAGGCAAATAATATTGCATATGTCTCTTGGAGAAGTTGGGATTTAAGCTTAGAAATGATTTGAGATGCTTTTTGGCAGGCATTTAAGTGCATTTCGTGGAAGAGTTACTGTAAACTGCATCTCTAAGGCAACTGCTCTTTTTACCATCTGCCCAAATCTCACCTTGGAATTTTTAAATGGTGTTTAAATTTGAATAGAGATCCTTATTCATGTTTTTAAATTATAGTTTCTTCTTCTTTTGAAACAAGCTGACTTCACTATGTCACTAAGGATGGCCTTGGATAGAGTAAACAACATGGTCACACACACACACACACACACACACACATGGGCACACACGGGCACACACCACACACATGAACACAGACAGGGGGCACATGTTCACAAACACAGGCACATACACATACACACATGCACACACACACGGGGGGCACGTGATGACACACACAGGCACACAGAGGGAGAGGCATATGTTCACACACACATACAAAGTTTTATTGTAGAGTATAAGTCTTACTCAGACATTCTCAAACAAACATATAACATCTGCTTTCCTCTGTAGTAAGTTTCTAAATTCTAAGCACATTACCTTCTTTGTCAGTAGAGGAAAATTTTCATTTATGTTGGGTGTGGTGGCTCGTGCCTTTAATCTCTGCACTGGGGAGGTAGAGGCAAGCAGATCTCTGTTGAGTCTACAGAGAGTTCCAGGCCAGCCATGGCTACACAGAGAGACCCTATCTTCAAAGCAAATGAAACAAAATTTCATTGATTACTAGTATGTGCAGCAGACAATTATTGAGTAACCTTTCTTTCCATGACTACTTCAAAATAAATATACGTCCATTGAAGAACAGTTTTTAAAACTTGGCTCCAGATTAAATAAAACTCAACAGAATATTTAAATCCAAATATCGCCAAGAGAATCTATTTCCAAAAATAGCATTTGGTAGAACACTGGCATCATTTGTGTGTTCCTTTTTAAAGAGAAGTTTTAGGATTGTTTTGTTTTAAGATTTCTTCTTAAATAGAAACACAATCTTCTTGGGGACAAAGCAAACACAGAATTCTCTAGTTTGGAGTCAAACAGAGCTGGTGAGATTGGTATTAGGTTATCAGTCATACAACCACGTGAAAGGGGGTAACTGTGCCGCACCAAAATGTCCAGATATTTAAGATTTGTAAATGAGGAGTATAAACTCTAACTCCTAGGATTAGAAAGATCAGGAGAAAATGCATGGCACCTGGCAGATAATAGATGCTCAACAAACTAGCTTCAGCAGTAATGACTATAGATATTGCTGCTATTGAAGTTATTAACAATATAAAATTTTACCGTATTAGTGAATGCACAGGAAATTGTATATTAAACCTACGAATGTGTTATTCGTAGATCCTTGGTTCTTGCTTGCTTCCTTTTTGTCTTTCAGACAGGCTCCTGGGTATCTCAGAAGGATGACCTTGAACCAGTCCTCCCTATACCTTCCAAGTTCCTGGGTTATGGGAATGTCCCACCATGCCCAGTTTCTGTAGTCCTAGAGATCAAATCCAAGGTTTCCTTCAGGCTCTAACAACTGGGCTCCATACTCTGTACTCCTCAACCAATTCTTACAAAACTCTTTCCTTCAGGGTTTGCCTTCCATCACTTCTTCACTTTAAATTGAGAACAAATAGCCTCTTCACTAGCAGGAAAAACACCAGATAGACATGTCATCCATGAATCACCCAGTCGAACTCTTTACCTAGTCTTCTGCTGGGTAAACATCCCCAACACCCTGCTCCAATCTGACTTCAACTAAATGCACCCACAACTTTCTTTCCTTTTCATCTCAAGCTCAGACACAAGCTCTGGCTGCAGGACAGGCAGGCATGACAGGAAGGAGCAAGGCTCTGGTTTTAGAAGGACTAGTGGACTGCCCCAGAGAAAGAAACCTCCCCACTACACAACAGTTTCCTTGCCTCACTTTGGTTAGGCCTCAGCACGTGAACATATATATAATCATTAATTATTGCAGTCTGGCTAGCTGCTTTCAGCTTTTAGTACTGAGGATGGTACCCAGGTCCCCACAAACACAAGGCAAGTCAAGAGTAGGAGTCTGGGTCTAGTATAACTCAGTTGATAGAATGCTCACATTCTAGTGAGTACCAGGCTCTGGGCTCCATTCTCAGCATCACATAAAAAATCAGGTATAGTAGTGCATGCTTGTATGCCAGAAGTGAAGGCCGTCCTCAACTGCACGGGGAGTTTGGGTCTGCTCTCTGCTACATGAGAACCTGTCTCAGTCAATCAATCAATCAATCAACCAGTTATTTCTCCTCCCTTTGACTCTAGAACTAGTGACTTGCCTTGACCAACAGAATATGGCATCCATAACATTCCAGAGCATCCAAGAATAGGTGTCTACAGGACTGTTTCTAAATTGCCCCTATTCTGGATTTTTGGTACAAGCCTAGCACACGTGCAGTGAAAGCCGAGTTGTAGCCTCCAGGACACTCAGTAGATAAGCAGCATCAGTCCCAGCCTACTGGGGGAACCATTTTGGATTCCAGTTCAGATGAGTCATAAGGAGACTGCAGCTCCAGCTATCAACTGACCGCAACTGTGTGGGTGACCCAGAGGGGAACTGTTAACAGAACCATGAGACGGCAGCAAACTGTCATTTTCTTGGATTCATTTTGCTAGGAAGAGAACGTACACATGCTACGACATGCTTGTGGAGGTCAAAGGACAACTTGCTTCTTGCCTTCCACCTTGTTGAAACAGGGTCTCTCTTGTTTCTGCTGCTGTATAGCTTACTCCAGGCTAGCCAGCTGCTGAGTTTCAGGGCAGTTCTCCTCCCTCAGCCTCCCAGCTCATAGACGTGAGCCGCTTTATCTGGCTCTTTATTTAGATCCTGAGGATCAAACTTGGTCCATCCAGCTTGAACAGCTAGCACGTTACCAGCTGAGCCGTCTCCTCAGCTCCGAGCTAAACACTGGGGCGATATGCTGTACAAAAATCAATGAGAACAACATCTGCTCTTCTCCAGGGCAGCCGACAGCCACTTGATGACTCATGGATCCAGGCTTCTTACAGCTGTTCCTTATCAATATCTCTCCTCTTTTTCTGTTCATTTCCACCAAAAAGTCCTAATTATTGGTGCCGACACTGAGCAGCCACATCAAGTCATTTTCAGTTTTTCAAAATACAGGTGCTTTTACTTCAAAACACATTTTATCCACCCCCAATATATATCAACGTGATCTATGAATCATGTCCAGCGGCTTTGGTGGTATGGTAGTAAGCATACATAACTTCCTTTCAAAAAGCATGTCCAGGCCACATTCTCATGACCAAAGAACAAAGTTAGCACCTCCAACATGTAGGAAGAACTTCAAAACTAGAGAGTATCCCAGATTTCCAGCTGTCGACGTGTGCCATTCCTGTGGCATTCACTTGTCACCGTCTGTCGCGCTGAGGATGTGCCTGGACAAATGGACACTCTTCTCTGAGATCTAGCCTAGAAGCAGCCTTGGGGCATGTGAGGAGCCTGTTCGGAGGATGTTATGTGGACACCCTTGTGCCTAGAAAAGCCCCTGTTGAGTAACAGGAAATTAGGCTCTTCACTTCCTGGTGGGTTGTGTGGATGAGGAAGTGTGTGCTCCCAAGTGTGTGCAGTGGAGCTCTGACCAGTGTGGCTCAGTCAACTGTACAGCATCTAATAGATCCTGCAGGAAAAAGAGGAGAAATGGAAAAATAGCTTCCTATGAGAAGAGTAAAACTCGTTCCCTCTACTGGTAAGGAGTTCTCTTATCTCCTTACCACATTTAAGCAGGTAGAGACGTACCAGGGAATGGTAAATCTGGCCACATTTAAAACACCTGCCTCCCGGAAAACTGTGGTTCAGTCTTCTCAGCCATATGATTCATCTTTCTTGGGTTACTATAATTTCTTTCCTTCTCAAGCCCCTTGGTGTTAAATATTTGAGTTGTTCAGGACGAAGTCTTTAAATTTCAGTGAGCTGGTCATGGTGACAAACATTTGTATTCCTATGACATGGGAGGCCAAGGCAGAACAATCACAAATGTGAATTTGAGACCAGCCTAGGCTACTTAAGACTGTGTCTGCCTCCAGGAGGACGAGGACGAGAAGGAGGAGGAGAGAAACTAACCAATAAACTTCAATGCTAATGATGGAGAAACAGATCTGTTATCTATAAACAGAGGTCTGGCTGTGTATAGGATCTCACATTCCCAGTACTCAGGAGGGTAGGGCAGTAGGACCATGAGTTTGAGTCCAACCTGAGCTACAGACACACAACAAGTTTAAGGCCAGCCTGAAATACCTAGCCAGAATCTGTCTCAAAAAATATAGATTAAGGAGGGTGGGGGAAGGGGTCTAAAGAGATGACTCAGCAGCTAAGAGCACTTCCGGGTTTGGTTCCCAACACATGGTTGCTCATGACTGTCTGTAACTCCAGTTCCAGGGGATCTGATGGCCCTTTCTGGCCCTCATAGGCACCAGATATTTATGTGAGGCACACACACACACACACACACACACACACACACATTCATACATATAAAATAATTTTTAAAAGAATTTTTGAGGAGTTGGCAATTTGTCAAGATAGATACACAATTTCATAGGTAAGCCCTTCAAAGGCAAAACTCTGTGTGTGTGTCTGTGTGTCTGTGTGTCTGTGTGTCTGTGTGTCTGTGTACGTTCATGTCTATGAGTGTCTATGTGTGTATGTGTGTTTGTGTCTCTGTATATTTATATATATATATATGTGTCAGTCGAGTGTGTGTCTGTATATGTGTATGTCTCTGTTTATGTCTGTGTGTCTGTGTGTGTGCACATGTATGTATGTGTGTGTGCACGTCATTGTATGTATATGTGTATGTGTTACTTTTATCAAATACAGAAGCAAAACTCTCTCCTTTTATTATAATTCCCTAAGATTATCTACTTCAGACATTTGAGCTGGTAGAGAAGTGACAGGAAATGACAAATGTGACCATATTTAAAAGAGACGCCTTTCGGGCTGGAGCATGGGGCCTTGTAAACACGTGGTATGCATTCTGTCAGCCCGCTGAAGACGCTCTTTTGTTTATTGTCATTTCACATCTGCACTGAAGCACAGCACCCAGCTTAGCTTCCACCGCATCCGTGACACGGTCACGAAACTGTGTCTGCCTTTTCTGTTCTTGAGGCTCTCTTGATCTCACAGGGGAAAAGGTAGGCAAAGAAAAGAACATAATAATTGCCCGTATACACTGAACAAAGGAGTGAGATTATAGAGCAGAGGTAAAAACTATATACAGAGAATCGACAGGATGACTCATAAGTACGGTCCCTGAAATAGCTCAGCTTTGGTATAGGTGTGACAGATCTGGCAGAAACGAAGGTAATGGGACACTAAGAACTTGTCACTGAGGTTGTCTGAGAGTCCCTGGGAGCACACCTACAACTGCAGTGCCAGAAAATGCCAGAAAATGGTCAAGCATGGCTATCAGCCCATGAGGGTCAAGACAAGCAAATTGTCCACTAACACACTGCGTGGCACCAGTTCCTCTTGCACTGGGGTGGGGGGGGGGGGCTCCCTCACTGTCTCTGCCACCTATCTGCCCACAGCTCTGGGGACACATCTCCAGCTAAGGCTGAACAGGCCTCCCTGGTTCTCTTTCCCTCTCTTGCGCAAGCTGTCAGCTTAGAGCCCTTCCCTCCTTCAGTTACCATGTCGCAGTCTGTTTATTTTTGGCTTCACGTCCCTGCTCTAAACTGGAGATACCAGTTTGCTGTTCAACCCAGTCCTTGCTTCCTCACAGAAGCTTTTGTGCCTTCTTGGCTCCAAGGCTTTGCTCCAGACAGTGCTAGGGCTGCAGACAAGGAGAGAGCAGCCATGTCAGAGAGCCTTGGGGCTCAAGGAGGCGTGCCAAGTTCCCTCCTCTGGGGCCTCCCTGGATTTCCCACTTGGTTGCATCAGAGCTCAGCTCTCCCTGAAGTAGAGAGTGGGACAACTGACCCCACAAGCCTGCATTCTTCTCTAAGAAGGCTTACCTCCCAGCTCTCGGACCTGCATTCCAGTGGGGACTGAGGCACGGTCATTAGTTCTACCCCGCACCATTTTTCTGTGAAGTAGAGTGTCCCTTTTTGAGGGCATCCAGACTGGATGTCTCCCCTTTCCATGTATTCCTTACTCCGTGGAGACATTATTTCTCTCCAGATGTCTGTGAAGACGTCAGACTTCCTTCCCTGCTGACATTCCCTGTTACCAGTGTGACCTCCAGCATACAAATGAACCTCAGCCTCCGTTTGTCCAGAGGCTTATGACAAAGTTTCAAAACCAGTCGGCTGAGCACAGAGACCAGTGCATGGTAAGATCTGGCATCAAGGGCTAGGAAGATGGCTCAAAGGAGGAAAGAGTGTGCCACGCACACCTGCCAACTTGAGTTCAATTCCTGTAACCAACAATGGAAGGAGGAAATTGACACCTGACCTCCACTTGCACTATGTGACATGTGCCACCCCCGCCACACAGACTCTCTCTCTCTCTCTCTCTCTCTCTCTCTCTCTCTCTCTCACACACACACACACACACACACACACACGCGCGCGCGCGCGCGCGCACTCACACACGCACGCACGCACACACGCAGGCACTCCAGCAGCCCTGAAACTGTCCATGTCTGGCCCAGCTGGTGGCCTCTTGGACTTTGCTCCATCACTGTAGCCACTGCTACAGTGTAGCCATTTGGGTCGTTGACAACTATGCCAACCTGGCTGCTGCGGTTTTCATCGTAGTGGCGCTGTTCTAGCTGCGCTGATCGTGAAGCACGCAGAGAAGTGTGCATTAATGGATTGTCAGAGCACAGCAGAGGGGAGTCTGGTAGGACAGGCCAACATGTCAGAGGCATCGGAGAGAGCCTGGCCAGAGGACTTCTGTTCTCAGCATGGTCAGCAAGAAGGGTCTTGTTGACTGTGGTAGAATAAAGAACACGAGGAAAGCGATTGTGCTAGTGACTGGCTACCACACAGATGACTGAAAGCAGCGAGGCTTGCCAACCATGATTTCGTCTCTCAACCCTGGAGGCTGGAAAACCTGTGCTCCTCTGAAGGCTCCAGAGTCCTCCTTGTCTCTTCTGCTGCTAGGGCTCCAGAGTTCCTTGTGGCAGCAACACACACACACACACACACACACACATACACACACACGCCCTCCTCTTCACGTGTATTTCCTTACTGAGAATCCCCTCTGCCTGGCTCGTAGGGACACCTGTCATTGGAGATGTCCAGAAATCCAGGGTGATCTCATTCTGAGATCCATAATGTCATTGCATCTGCAAGAACTTTTTCCAAATAAGATCATACTCACAGGATCTGGGGGTTGAGATTTGAACAGTATTGATGAATAGTGTCTCTGGCAGACACAGTTGAGCCCACTAAAATATGTACAAAAGCAGAAGCCTGTGTCCACGGGGGCACCTAACAGACACCGTGGTTCCTACACGTCTAGCTAATGCTTGATGGTTCTCAAGCTGTAATTCTGTGACACTGAAGTATACAGCATGGACCTCAGTGTTTCTCAGACATGTTCCTCAGCATCCTTCTCCTGCTCAGAACACAATCCTTTGCTTCCTTGTGTTTCCTGTTTCTACAAGCTACTGGCATTCCTAGCTCATGGCCCTACGTTGCTCCAATCTCTTCTCCCATCATGCATCTCCCTTCTCTGACTCTGACTCTACTATAAACACCAGTATGACCACCCTAATCCAGCCAGATAAGCCAGGACCATCTCCCTATCTCAGAATCTTTAACCAAATCATAGCTGCAAAACAGCCTTTACTGTAACATAACTGGGTCCAGGGATTAAGATATAGATAGCTGCCTTTGGAGGGTAATTTCTCTGTGAACTGTCATGGTAGAGAACATAAGTTTTTCTCTAAGAGGAGTCAATGGAGGGTGTACTGGCTGGTTTTGTGTGTCAACTTGACGCAAACTATAGAGTCGTCAGAGGAAGGCACCTCAGCTAAGGAAATGCCTCCGTGAGATCCAGCTGTAAGGCATTTTCTCATTTAGTGATCAATGGGGAGGGTCCAGCCCATGGTGGGTGGTGCCATCCCCAGGCTGCTGGTCCTGGGTTCTATAAGCAAGGAAGCTGAGCAAGCCATGTGGAGCAAGGTCTCTGCATCAGCTCCTGCCTCCAGGATCCTGCCCTGTTTGAGTTCCTGTCCTGACTTCCTTCAGTGATGAACAGCAATGCTGAAGTGTAAGCCAAACAAACCCTTTCCTCCCCAACTTGCTTTTTGGTCTTGGTGTTTTATTGCAGCAACAGAAACCCTAGCCAGACAGATTGGTACCAGTGTAGTGGGGTATTGCTGTGACAGACCTGACCATGTTTTGGGAGGATTGTGGAAGGACTTTGAACTTTGAGCAAGAAGAGCCATTGAGTGTTAAAGGTTCTATGGGATGTTCTGTGAAACTTGGAAGATAATAATGTTAAGAGCAGTGCAGAAGATGGAGGCCTGGCTTGTGAGGTTTCAGAGGAAGTTTAGACTCCACCAGCACTGCTTGCTATTTTGAATTAAGATCCTATGGTTTTGGTTAGCTGGGGCTGAAGAATCAGCTGTGATTAACAAGATACCAGAACTACTAAGCAAAATTTTACTTTGCTGGGATACTTGACGCTGGTCAGCTGGAGCTAAGAAATTAGCAGTGATTAAGAGGAGACCAGCATCTCTGAGGTAAACTCTTCTGGGAGGTGTTTCCTGAGAGCACAGAGAAACTGTGTTCCAGAGGTGGCCAAGATTGTACCTCATGCGGGCAGTCTGACTTGATAATGTGTCAGAGTCACCCAGGTGGTATTGGTTTTGAGGGCATGAAGGGGTCACGGAGAACAGCTGAGGCTTGGCCCTATGATAGGCCAGGAAAGGCCATTGGTGAAGGTGCAGCCTCAGTGGCAGTTGAAGGCCCAGGACTGGAGGGGGTCATGCAAAGAAGTTGAGGCTTGGCACCATGAAGAAAACCTAGGAGAGGCTATTGGTGAAAGTGCAGCCCAGTTGCAGCAGAAGACCCCAGCATTTTGGAGATGCCAGTACCATGGGATGACCACCAAGAAGAGCAGCAGCAGAGTGGAGCCAGCTGGAGCCCAGAAGATAAACTGTGTGTGCTGCAAAGGGTGGAGCCAGGGACGTGACCACGCCCTTTGGAGCAGTCCAGAAGATCATGAGTGATTCCCAGATAATCAGACATTGAGTTATTTATAATGTTGGGGTTTGGTTTTGCTTGGTTGAGATTCTGACCCGTGCCCTGGTTCTTCTCTATTTTTATTTAACTTCATTTTATGTGCATTGATATGAAGGTGTCAGATCCCCTGGAACTGGAGTTACAGACAGTTGTGAGCTACCATGTGGGTGCTGGGAATTGAACCTGGGTCCTCTTGAAGTAGCCAGTGCTCTTAACCGCTGAGCCATCTCTCCAGCCCCAGTTCTTTCCTCTTGAAGAAGGTATTTAATTTTGATTTTTAAAGGAGCCCACAGCTGAAAGACTTGAACTTTTTAAAAAGAGATTGGCTATTTTAAAGGAACTGAAATTTTAATGTGTTTGAATTTGTGAAGACTGTGGGACTTTTAAAGTTAAGATCTTATATATATATATGTATATATATATATATATAGTGATGTTTGTGTGTCACATTGACAAGACGTAAGTTGTACTGGGTGGTTTTGTGAGTCAACTTGACACAAACTAGAGTCATCAGAGGAAGGAGCCTCAGTTGAGGAAATGCCTCCATGAGATCCAGCTGTAAGGCATTTTCTCATTTAGTGATCAGTGGGGGAGGGCCCAGGGTGGGTGATGCCATCCCTGGGCTGGTGGTCCTGGGTTCTATAAGAAGGTGGGCAGAGCAAGCCATGGAAAGCAAGTCATTAAGCAGCATCCCTCCATGGCCTCTGCATCAGCTCCTGCCTCCAGGTTCCTGCCCTGTTTGAGTTCCTGTCCTGACTTCCTTCAGTGATGAACAGCAATGCTGAAGTGAAACCCAAATAAACCCTTTCCTCCCCAACTTGCTTTTTGGTCATGGTGTTTCATTGCAGCAATAGAAACCCTACCTAAGACAGGGGTTTTTCAAGGAAGGCAGTGAAGCCAGCAGCATTCAGATGACCACAGCAGAAATCACACCAGACAGCAGAGAAAAGACTAAGTCATGGCCGTAGGATTAGACAGTAACACAGAAGCATGTTGCACAGTATTTTTGTCCTTATGAACATAGCGGATAACTGATAAATAATGTTTCCCTTTTCATATTCTGGCTTCATCTCTCTCAGTGGATCCCGTTAGGTTTAGGTGAAGCCTGTGTACCAGTGCTCCTTTGGTTATTGTTAGGTGAGCAGCTGGACCAGATAGCCTGGTGATGTCAAAATGCCCGCATCTGCAGTGCTGAGCGGGAGAGGTATAGCAAACGTCTGTGTGTTTATAGGGCCTGTTTCCACAACACCTACCTAGCAGAGAAAACCAATCAGAATAAGACTTGAATAAACAGCTATGCACAAGATCAAGCCAGTCCACATTCCAGCCCGAGGAGTGCAGAGGAGTTCGGCAACCCCCACTCCCAGCTGCAGACCTGTTGACAGTTGATGTTGGCTGTCAAAGAGTCACTTTTCTTTAAGGGTGTGGCTCCTGGTAGGTCAACCCAGCTCCAGTGATGGCCCCACACCCATGTATACATGAGCAACACAAATCGAACTGGATAGGTTATTTAAAAAAAGAGGCTGGGCACTGTGGCTCATTCTTTTAATTCCAGTATTCAGAAGGCTGAGACAGATGGATATGAGTTCAAGGCCAGCCAAATTTACATAGAAAGTTCCAGACCAGCCAGGACTACATAGTGGGACCTGTCTCAAAAAACCAAAACAAAAAAGAGGTCATGGAGCTGGGGAGAGGGGATCTAGAAGAAGTTAGAGGGAAAAATGGGGGCATATATGCATGTATGAAGTTCTCAAGAAAAAAATGAAATATTGTATAAAAGTATCGTAAGTCCAAGAATGGACTGTGTTGGTTCCTGAAGACGTTTTATTAGCTCAAAGAGTGCATAAAATCGCTCACACAGGGCACACACACATAAAGGATGTGTAAATTAACAGAGCTTTGGAGCGTTCTCACTAATGTTGGTGAAGGTCACTCATTGGGTGCTTCTGGAGCCAGCTGCCTATCTCTGATCTTGCGGAATTGCTCAGAACTACCCAGCATGCCCTTCAGTGACCCTTGGGCTTGCCTCTTCCTGGTCCAGTCTTCACTGGTTTTCTAATCCCTCTCCTTCCTGCGGCTGCTCTTTTCCTAAGCCGATGATAATCGCTCAGGTGACCTACAGTCATAACATTCCTGCTCAGGAAGGGCTGCCGTGTTCATACCTGCAGAACTCCAGCCTTCCTGTCCTTGCCTCTCTGCTTAGCTAGGCCAAGCTAGCCAGAGTTTTCACTTCCAGGTAGCGCTCCAGAGAGATGGTATAACCTCCCCCTTGTGGTATTGACAACTTGGTTTTTTTTGGTTTTTTTTGTTTTTGTTTTTGTTTTGTTTTGTTTTGTTTTTTGTTTTTCGAGACAGGGTTTCTCTATGTAGCTTTGCGCCTTTCCTGGAGCTCACTTGGTAGCCCAGGCTGGCCTCGAACTCACAGAGATCCGCCTGCCTCTGCCTCCCGAGTGCTGGGATTAAAGGACAACTTGTTTTTATTTGGAACTTTCTCTGTGTGATTGGGTCACCCCAACCTCCAGTGGGAATACCTCAGTTCAGGCCCGTTGGAACAGCAAAGCCACCTGCACACCATGATTGGCTCAGAAACAAATATATGATATGTGTTTAGCATATCAGAGTCAATTAAATGTAATCTGGAACAATGTGGTGCCATATTGGGAGGGCAGAGTGCTTTCTCCCTAGGGTTGCTGAAAGCAGAGGTCCAGGCCTAGAGCATATATATTCCTTGAGGTATAAAGGGCAGGTGCAGCTGGAGCATGGATCTTCGAGGTATAAAGGGCGTGCGCAGGGCCTGCAGAGGGAAGAGGAATGCAAAGGTGTGTCTGCGACTGATGTACTGTCTCCACTGCAGTTCACCCTTAATCGCTTGCTCAGCAAATACTTAGCTGGATCTTTAAACACTTCTCCTCCGCAGCCGTTAGGATGTGGAACCGTCAGTAGAGGGCTCTGGGGAGACACTGCAGAAGAAGGGAGTCTGCTTTCCGTTCTGGTATGTTCCATGCCAGCCCAGCTGCCCCTTCAGCTCTTGCAACGCCCACGGCTCTTCTGGCTCTTGGCTCTTTCTGTTTCAATAAATTAACACGCACCTCCCCTGGTGCCTTCAGAAAGACACTTCTCTGTGAACAACTTTTTCCCCGTGAATGCCAGGGGAATGCACGGACGCCATGTACAGTAGTGAAACACAGCTGTGCTCTGTACAACACTCAAGATTTCAACCCAGGCTGGGGGCTGGGGTGGCAGGTTTTCATCTTCCTCAGGTACTGTCTCTGCCCAAGGTGTTTTCCATATCTGAATATATATATATATCATCCCCCGCCCCTGACAGGGTTTCTCTACGTAGCCTTGGCTGTCCTGTAACTTGCTCTTTTATTAAAGTGGTGTATCCCTTTAATTCCAGGACTAGGGATGCAGGGGCAGGCGGATCTCTGAGTTTGAGGCCAGTCTGGTCTACAGAATAAGTTCTAGGACAGCCAGGGCAACACAGTGAAACCTTATCCCGGCAGTGGTGGGGGTGGGGGTGATTTAAAAAAAAAATTCCTACTCAGACTTGGGCCATAAAGCCAAAAGATTCTCAATATCATAATCCCAAATGTTGAAATCATAAAAGTCCAAAACCCCTAAGTCTAAAATAACAAAAGATTGAAATTGTAAAATTACATTTCTGGGAAAAAATTAAATTTATTTTAAAGACTTTGATTTACATTTTAAGAGATTTGTTTGAGAAATGTAAAGATACAATATAGTATTTCATAGGCCCCTTTACAAATGGAACAATATAACACACATACATTTTACATACAGATGTATGTTTAGAGAGCACAATAGCACACGGATACACTAATGAGAACTGCATAGGTGTAATGTTTGTGAGCAGATGAGCCATATTCATACATAGTTCAAAATGCAAAATTGCAAAATATACAGAGCTTAGAAGAGCTGGTGTCCAGGGTCTTCCTTAGTAACATATCATTACACTATCAGAAAGCAGGGAGGAGGCTGGAGAGATGGCTCAGTGGTTAGGAGCACTGACTGCTCTTCCAGAGGACCCGGGTTCAAATCCCAGCACCCACATGGCAGCTCACACCTGTGTCACTCCAGTCTCTGGGATCTGACACACTCTTGTGGACACTCAGGCACCAGACACCAGACACACTCGTGGTGACAGATATACATACAGGCAAACACTCAAAACATAAAACACATCTAAAAACATAGCCACTGATAGGAGTGGTGGCACCTGCTTTTCA
>CABHPH010150180.1:0-15064 GCA_902168325.1 Peromyscus nudipes
GGGGGGTGGTAGGGAGGTCTGCAGGGCTTATGGTAACAGGGGTGGCAGTATCCCCTAGGGTGAGGCACCCAGCCTGGGCAGCACCACACACACCAGCCTCAGGGCCCTACACCTGGACAGTTATATTGAAGGAGGGGTGGGATTCATGTGAGTCCCCAAGGGCTGCTGCTCCTGAGCATTCTATAGGACACACCTGTCCCCAGTCTGAGACTATAGCACAGGCCTCTTCTCCCCGCTCCAGGTGGACTCTCAGGGTTCCATGGGATCCCATCGATGAATCCATGGATGGACCTGGGACGCCTGATGCTCAGCTGATGGGTGCGTATCAGACTTCCCTCCCTGGGGGTGAGGCAGCAGAAGAAAGCAGCAGGGACTAGTATTCTAGAAGTTTCTGCATTTGTCCTGAATGTTCCCTGAGTCAGAAGAGGAGGCCAGAATCTCTACTACAATACTCAGAATTATCTAAAGCTCAGAGAGATTTAGGGCCCCACTAAATTGCCCAGCATCTGGGGAAATGGCTGGAACTCTTCTCACACCCCATAGAGCCAGGAATGTGACATCACAGGATACCTCATTGAGACTGGCTCATCGGAAGACCCTAGGCTGACTGGCTGACTGGCCTCGAATCTGTCGGGGAGGATGGAGGATGGATGTGCTCTCTGGCCCTGTCCTAGGCCTTCCTCATGAGGAGCTAGTCCTGCAGGCTGCCCTTCAGCTCAGCTTGGGGTGGGGGTGGGGGCATATTTCTCTGCCCCTTGTGGAGCCAGCTGGTGTTTGGATGGTCCCTGTGCCTGCTACATGACCACAGAGCCCTGTGAGTGATGAGAGAGCCTAAGGTCCAAGTTACATGGGGCAGAATCCTGTGCCTGGAGGCTGGTGGCCTAGGGCTGAGTTCACCAGTGTCAGCCTCAGTGGCCCATCTGGTATGAGGATGAAATGGCCCCTCTGAGGACCACAAAGAGGCCCAGCTCCTCAGACCTCAGGAGCCAGGGTTCATTTCACACACCTCTGGCCATGTTAGGGACACCAGCAGGTGCCTGAGGGCTGGCTACCCTGTCTGTCCACAGGGCCTCAGATCTGACCAGATGGCCTTCTCCCTTCAGGGCTTGGCCTGGCCTCTGCAGTAGCTGACTTCCAGGGCTCAGGGCCCGAAGAGATGTCCTTCTGTGTCGGTGATGTCATCGAGATCATCGGCGCCCAGGTGCCTGGCCTGCCCTGGTGTGTGGGCCGGCACGTGGCCTCTGGCCAGGTGGGCTTTGTGAGGACTGGCCTCGTCAGCATGCAGGGCTCGGCATCTGAGTGAGTGGCGGAGGCCCCTTTCCTGAACCCCAACACCGCTCCTGTGGGGATCCTGCCACCCTCCATTAGCCTCTCAGTAGCCACCCGGACACTGTCCTGGGCAACTCCTCCCTTCCCTCCTCCACTGAGCCTGACTCAGCCCTTCCAGGGTGCCACCGGAGGGCACTGTGTGACTGTCCAGGGTGCCCATTCACGATGTCAGTCCTACATGCTCTGGTGAAAAGTGCCACACGCTAGATGTAGCCTCCATTGTGGGAGCCTGAAGCCAAGGTAGAGCCACTGAGCGGCTGTGGCTCTGGGGAGTACACCTTCCTGCTGAGCCCAGAGCCCACTGGCCTGGGCCTCCCTGGCTTCTGGCTGAATCCTTCAAGTTCCTGGTGGCTCCTCAGCCATGTCTGTTTGTGAGACACTTGATGTCATACTGTACATCCAGCCAGCTCCTATCTGCCTCAGCTTAGCTAGTAACCGTCACGAAGACTCAATTTCTCAAACTGGTTGCCTTCCTAGGTTCTAGGGGCACAGACATTTTGAGGGTCCCTCATGTCCCCCCTTCAACATAAAGCCCCGTGAAGCTTTCTGGACCTGGTCTTCATGGCCTCAGATCCCATTTGCCGTCACTCTCCACCCCCCCCCCCCCCCCCCCCCCGCCAGCTGCACAAGGCAGCTCAGCCTTTCTTAGCTCTGAACAGATGTGGGCGACTCTTCCCTGTCACCTGGTTCTCTGGAACCCTGCCAGGCTGTAATCCCATCCCTAATCTCTAACCCCTGGCCCTGTTCCGTCCCTGAGAGAGCTGTGTTTGCACCTGCTCCAGATGAGGGAACCTTCAGGGGAGTGAGTGCTCAGGTCATTTCTGGACTAACTCTGTATAGCCTTGGACAATGGTGGGTGGGGAGTGATTGAGGAGTGCCCAGTGAGTCTAGCTGAGACTACCATTAGTCAATTCCTGGTTTCCCTGGACTTGGCCTAATTAAGACGTCAGCCGAAGAGCCTGGAGATACAGGTGTATGCAGAGAACCCTGACCTCCGCTCCTGTCCCCTCCGTAGCCATGCCTCCCTCAAACTGGACGTGTTTCAATGGCCTTGCTGGAGACTGGATACCATAGCCAACTCTCAGATGCAGTTTCGAAGGTTGCTGCCATCCATATGAATCCTCTCCCTTCTATCGCCCCACCACGAACCTGTCAGTCAGCCGGCAGACACTGGGTGGACCTTGTGTTCTGATCATACTTAGAGCAGCATTTTTCTGGTACCCCATCAGAATGTCAGCATGCATGCAGAATGGGGACACAGTCTATCTACACCCCTTGTGGGTGACCTCCCCAGACTCTCCACCCAGCTCCAGGACAGAGAATTTGGGGCTCTCCCTTTCTGTACTGGGCAAAGTCACTTCACACGATAACCTCATTAGCTCAGCTGGGTCTTTGAAACAGCGATGTGGCTCCTGGCTTGTCTTGAGGTCTCTCATTACAGAGATGGCACAGCTTTCCAGGCAGTGCTTCCTCTGCCCCTGACCTCTTGGCAGGTGTGGGATGCTGGTAGTTTCAACGGTTCTGAATGTAGCAAAAGTCAGGGCTGGAAGGAAGGGGGTCTGGTCCATTCTCCCCTGTCTCCCCAGAGTCTTGGGGGGGGGGGGCGGCATCATCTTTCGCAGCAAGTGAACGCACTTCTCTGTCTCTGTCACTCAGATATTTCCTGACACTTCTCCTGCCCTGAACCTGGGGTCTCCCATCTTGACTCTCCTTTTCTCCTCTCTTGATGTAATCTCAGACTTACGGAGAAGGTAGGAGCAGACAGCAACATCCCATCCCTTACCTGCTGACGGCTAAGGCCAGCTTCTCCTCTTGGTTGCTTCCTCTTTTCTCTCTCCTCCTCCCATTTGTTTTCAGACCCTCTGAGAATGAGTTATGCAGCTCATGGTCCTATACCCCATTGCAGTACGCGGCTCTTAAAGCCAGGATCTCAAGTATAACCCCAGGGCCAGTGTCAAAAATTAAGAAATTCACATTATCACCATGCTGTTCCCAGCCAAAGATGATTCCAGAATGCGTTTCACCCTCACTGCGGCGGCACCTGCTTCACTCCACCCTGACTGTCTTCGGCCGCCTTTTCCTCTGATGCTTCCGAAGCAGCGGCTCATTGTGAGGAGGCCCAAGGGCTGGGTGTGGTTTCCATGATTCATAGAAGGTGCATTTTAAAGTTTCACATGGCCCTGCTAACTTACTCCTATAAGCAAAATCACCTCCTCCATCTCTCTTCTTCTCTTGTCCCTCTGTCCCTGTCTGTGTCCTCTGCCTGACTTCATGGCCACATGAGCCCTGTCCTGTGTTCAGTACTGGGGGAGAATGGTGGTTTCACAGTGGGCCGTTCAAGTGGGGCTCAAGAATCAGCCTAGGCACTCACCTTCTCGGGATCTTTATAATCTAAATCTCTTTTAAAAAATTAGAGATTATTTTATTTTATGTGTATGAGTGTTTGGCCTGCATATATGTCAGTCTGTGCCCCAAATGGATGCTTGGACAGAAGAGGGCAATGGGTTCCCTGGAACTGGTGTTGTAGATGGTTGTGTCTAGGAACCAAACTCAGAGACCCTCTACAAGAGTAGTAATTACTCTTAATTTCTGAGCTGTTTCTCCAGTCCACTTAAAGTCCTTCTTAATCCTGGGCCCAACAAGGGTCCTCTCAAGGGCAGGCTTTGGGTTTTGTTGTTGTTTGTTTTCTGAGGCGGGGTTTCTCTGTGCAGCCCTGGCTGTCCTGGAACTCATGCTGTAGAGCAGGCTGGTCTCGAACTCAGAGATCCTCATGCCTCTGCCTCCTGAGTGCTGGGTGGGATTAAAGGCCAACACGCCAGGTAGGCAGGCTTTGTTTATATTTAGGGTTTCCATGGTGGTTGAGCATGGCCAGCAGTTGAATGAAAGAGAAGAAATGGATCTTACTGTGAAATTTTGACTTATGTTAAAAACAACAACAACAACAAAAAAAAAAAACCCAAAAAAGAACCCCAAGTTCAGCTGTAGAGATAAATGGCTGCTGATCCTGATTTCTGAATCTGGAGGTCTTCATCCTACAAAAGAGAACACAGCTCCCAGGGGGCAGTGTCCTCTGTAAGATGGGAGAAGAAAATGCAATGGAGTGAGCCACCTGGCTCTTACAGGAGGGAGCTCAGTTGACCCGTGGCTCTGCTCCAGAGTTCTGGAATGACAGTAAACTCAGTTAACCTGCAGGCAAGCGACTCCACTGGCCGGATTCCATTCTACCCACCCACCCCGGGGCCTCCTGGGCTTTGAGAGAGTTAGTTCTTCGAATTATGGCATTTTCTTTTTTTGTGTGTGTCTTCCCAGCCTGGAAAGTGCAGTTTTCCTCAGTGAGGAAGAAAGATCATTCTTCAGCAGTGAGGGCCACTTCTCGGATGAGGATGCTCGGCGGCTCCTGAGCAGGACATCTGGCACAGATGTATGCACCACATGCAGCCTCGGTAGGTGTGAGGAGCGTGTGGCACCTCTATTCTCTCTGTGAGCTGTTGGAGACATCAAGATTGTGCTGACTGAGTCATATTAGCCTAGAGTCTTCTCAGGGCAGATTCCTGGAAGAGCAGGAACTTCGATGAAGGGTGTGGTCCAAATGTTTTGCAACCGGGTAGAGCCCAGTGGTCTGCTTTAGGCCACACGTGATGGTTGCACTCTGCCCTACCAGCATTAAGTCACTATTAGTGACTTAGTCTCAAGAGAGTTGGGTGCTAGTTGGATGCTTCTGACTCTTTCCAAGCTCCTCAGAGACCCTTTCCTCCCCTCCCTTTGCAACTACACCCCATCTCTCAGGGCATCCCCAAAGAAACAGTGAAAGCCCCACCAGAGAACAGGGAAAGACAAGCCAAGAATGAGCCCTCAGGTCTGGGTGCAGGCAACCAGGATCAGCATCCAAAGACATCAGGAGCTGGTAACAAAAGAAGGAAGTCCTGAGGCCCTCGCTGCTGAGAGAACCTATCTCCACTGTCCCAGGCACCAGATGGCATACTGAGCCCTTAGCTTCTTTCTGAGTTCGGGGAAGCCTGGGGCACCCACTGGATATGACCAGCACCCTTACCAATACAAGGTTGGCCCCTCTGCCAGTGCCGGTCAGAGTCACTTCTCCCAGCTCCAGACACAACTGGCTCCATGGTTATTGGTTGGCCTGGGGCATTTGGTCCCTAGAATCCCAGGACCGGAACTACCAAAATGCAATTCTTCTCCGCTAGATAAGCCTCAAAGTTTTGCCTGATGTCATAACTTCCTAGTTTTTATGTCTTCTTCTGCTCTTTTCCTCATTTGGTTGCTATGGCAATCCAGCAGACAGTTAGTGCCAACCCAAGGAGGCAGGAATGAGGCTCGAGTGCCACCCTGGGTGGAGAGCAATCAGCCCAGTTCGTTCTGCAGCAGTGCCTTGCTTGCCCTGGAGCTGACAAGGATCACAGGCATCCTCAGAAGGAGTGTGGGGAGGGGGCTCCAGGGCTAGACATGTGCTCCATCGTTGCCTGGAGACATCTGAGAACATGAATTCTCTGGCCCTGATCATCGTAGGTGCTGGTGACCGGAGACCTTGCATTCACCTGGCCCCATGAGGCAGGACACAGGGCGCAGGTAGAAGACTGACTGCTTCTCTTTTCTCTTTCCTAGACTGGTTAGAAGAAGCTGAGGGGCAGCAGCTGGAGCAACGAGGTAGGTAGTGCCCTGTGGCTCGGGTCCTCTACCCATGGCTCAGTCTCAGGTACCAGGTATGAACACAGGGTGGAGGCAGTAGCAGATAGTGGTCTCAGGCTGGCCTCAAACACACTGTGTAGCAAAAGAGAATCTTGACCACTTGATCTTCCAAGTGCTGGAGCCATAAGTGTGCACTACCACACCTGGCTTCAGATTGTGTGAGCATATTTTTTTAAAGATTTATTTGTTTTTATTTTATGTGTATAAGTGTTTGTCTGCATGGCATGTGTGCCTGGTGCCTATGGAGGCCAGAAAAGGGCACTGGATCCCCACTGGAACCAGAATTAAAAATGGTTATGAGCTGCCATGTGTGCAGGGAACCAAACCTGTGTCCTCTGGATGAACAGCGGGTGCTCTTAACTACGGAGCCATCTCTCCAGCACATGTTTTGAGCATATTTGATCTATTAAACTTGAGAGCAAAGAGGCCGTTTCATCCCAGTGGAGGAGCCCCAGAGCCTCTGTTCACTCATTGCCTTTCAAATAACTCCATGTAAAGCTTGTGTTTTCCCAGTAGGAAATAGGTGTCTGCTCTGCCCCATGGAGGGGTGTGGATTTGGATCTGAGCCCATCTGAGGTCAAGGTCCTGCTAGCAGGTGGCGGTAGATTGTGCTCAATGGCCAATCTGTAAACCTTCCCTGGGATCATCCCGCAAGGAGACTCTGTCCCTTTCCTATGGTATAGCTAAGGCCTGTGACCTCAGCCTCACTGTCCTTATTGTCATTAGTTTTGTCTGCCTTCTCCTGTGTGAGTGTGAGTGTGAGTGTGTGTGTGTGTGTGTGTGTGTGTGTGTGTGTGTGTGTGTGTGTGTGTGTATTGTGTATTGCTGGGGACTGAACCCAGGCCATATGCATTTTAGGTACATTGTTTGTCACTGAGTGATGATCCATACAGCCCGGTTAACTTCATCCATTTTATGTGGCAGCCTTTGAGCCCATGCTTAGTAGTTGTGCCAATGGCTGTCGGGGATTTCATGGCTTCTAGAGTCTGAGGGGCCTGCAGAAACACACACCTGTGGCCAGACTCTGACTATGGGTCAGGTGGTTAGGCGGCTTTCAGTTCTTTCTAAAGCCATCTGCAAGCCACCCCTATACTCTGACATGTAGGGTCTCTGAGCTCTGCTGTCCAAGGGCAGGTCAAGGAGAGGGGGCTGCTGGGTAAGAAAGTTGACAAGAAGAATCAGGACTGATCCTGATTCAGCCTCCAGTGCTCTGGAATCAGGGTAGAAAAGTGTCATCCAGAACATGAGGCTAGGGGAATAGTAGGTGGGGGCAGGGATGGGGGATAGTTGGGACTCAGGTCCAAAGCTAATCCAGCTGGGCCTTCTGTGACTTCTAGAAATGTCTCTACATCACCCAAACCCAGAACCACATGAGACTCTGCACATGGTAAAAGACATTCTAGAACGGTGCAAGGCCTGCCCTGACCACCCTGAAGACCCAGTATCCTGGAGCCTTGGAGCAGTGTCCAGCAGAGTGAGTACACTAGACCCCGAAGAACCGCCCTTCTGCCTGGATCCTGAGGATGACTGGACAGACCCTGAGCCTCCAGACTCGCTGCTGCAGGTCCTGAACGCCCCTGGTTATGAGGCCCACTTCCGGGGCCTGTATGACATCTCGCTTCCCTGGCTGGGCACTGCACTCTGTGGCTTTGATGATGAAGAGGAGTTGGCCGGACGCTTGGCACAGGCCCGAGGAGTTGCCAAGAAAGTCAATTTGGGCATGGCCCTGGCCAGGCTCTGCCTTCTGCTGGGGCGGCTATGTGCTCGAAAACTCAAGCTATCCCAGGCCCGGGTGTACTTTGAGGAAGCACTGGGGGCTCTGGAGGGCACTTTTGGGGACCTCTCCCTGGTGGCGGCAGTCTATACCAGCCTGGCTACCGTGTATCTGAAGCAGAAGAACGGGGAGAAGTGTGTGCAGGTGGCACCCAAAGCAGCAGCCCTTCTCCTGGGGACGCCCGGCCATGCATACAGCACAGATGCTGAGCTCCTGAAGTACGCACTACGCAGGGCCATCTGTGGCCTCAGCCCACAGGCTGAGGCCCGGGCCTGCTTCCTGCTGGCCAGGCATTACACCCACCTCAAGCAGCCTGAGGAGGCACTGCCCTACCTGGAGAGACTGCTTCGCCTCAGCAGGGACGTGGGGACCCCGCAGGCCTCATGGCCTGAGGACTGTTACCTGCTCCTGGCGGACATCTATGGCCGGAAGTGCCTGCCCCACTTGGCACTGAGTTGCCTCAGGGTGTCCTCACTGTGGACTAGGTGCTCATTGGCCGGCTCCTTGAGGAGTGTGGACCTGGTACTCCAGAATGCTCCTGGGCCAAACAGCCAAAGGAGGGCAAGCCACCACCTCCCCTCCCAGATTGCTTACTACCTCAGGCAGGCATTGGCTTCTCTCACTCCGGGCATGGGACAGGCACTGTGTGGGCCTCTCTATGCCAGTCTAGCTCAGCTGTACAGCCACCATCAGCAGCACAGTCAGGCCATTGCCTTCATGTCTCAGGCTGCAGAAGCAGACACTGCGGCTGGGGTCCACGCTGTCGTGGACCGCTTGGTGGCGCTTGCCTGGCTGCACATGCTCTGTGGGAAGACCTTAGTAGCTACGGACATCCTGAAGTCCATCTCAGACGCAGCTGTCGCCAACAAGGACCAGGAGTGTGTGATGACCAACATGGCAGCCATGGCCCTGAAAAGGATGGGCAGGACCCGGCAGGCTGCCGAAGGCTACTTCCGAGCTCTGCACATGGCCTACAGCCAGGGTCACCTGCAGAGCCAGGCGGTAGTCCTGGCTAACTTTGGGGCCCTCTGCCTGCAAGCGGGTGCTCGTAGCTTGGCCCAACACTACCTGCGGGAGGCTGTGGGGCGCTTCTCCCAGCTGCCCAGTGGTGTGTGTGGCCGGGACTTCACTCAGGTTCTCCTGTGGCTGGGCCAGCTGTGCACCCGCCGGGCCCTCCCCCAGCAGGCCAAGTGCTACTATGAGTGGGCCTTCCTGGTGGCTGTGGAGATGGACCATCTGGAGAGTAAGTACCACCCTGCTCCCCGCTCCACACTTCCCGGGGTCTGCATGGGTCATGCTGGCTTCCGAGAAAGTGTGTCTGCCATTCCTAACTCAGAGCACCCTGGGGTGGGAGGCAGAGGGCAGAGGCTGTTGGACCACTGAATAGTAGAAACCTGGAAATGTCTGCTACCACCTTTGATGCAGCCTTTTCCCATGCTGGGCGGTATATAATGACATATGGGGAGTGTGGTAAAAGTATCTTAGTCTGGGAACTCCACATGCGTGCCCCAGCACCAGAATGGAGCTTACCTTAGATATAACACTGTACTAACACAAGCCTGGGGCTCTGTGAGCTAGACCTCCAGTTCTGTCTTCTCCAGCCCTGAACACCTCATATGGCCTCTTCATAGAAGTTACCAGAGCTTTAGAACAGATCAAATTCACCCACAGGGACCTTATCCAGGTGTGATCCAGGCCCCATCCACAAGTGAGACCATGTTGTTCTTGCTGGGGTCTGGAGCTGAACAGAAAACTGACGGCCGGGTCAGAACAGCCGTAGAGAGGGTCATGGGTGTGCTCATAGGCATCTCTATTCCAGCCTGTGGCTTGGGGATGCTTCTTTGGTCTGAGACTAAAGGATTGAGGGAAGGTTAGCCAAGCAGGGAGTACTGGGTAAGGAGCTGAGGGCAGGGTGACTGAACCCATGCACTTTGCAGTATTGGATGGTAAGCCTGGACTGGGGTGCTAAGCATGGACCAGGAAACCCAGCCTATGCTTTGCCCCTTTTCCAAGAGGACTGGCGCACCATCAAGTGCTGAGGAACACTCACTATGGCTGTGGAGAAGATGGATAGGAGGTGGGTCTGACTGGAGTCTGTTCTCCAGCAGAGGCCTAACCCACCCTTGAGGTCTCATGGACATGATTGTGCAGAGGGAGAAAGGAGGGAAGCAGGGTCTAGCAGAGCTGGTCAGGCCTTGGCAAGACAGACTCTGGCATGGAAGGACCCCAGGAAGCCTCAGGTTACAGCCTCCATCTGTGGGCCAGACTTCCACAGCCTCAGCAACTTGGCCACATAGCCACCAGCCCATCCCTGCCAGGCCTCCCCAGATGCCCCCTCAAACTCAGACAGCAGCAGCAGAGGACCTAGCTATATGTGTCACTTCTCCCCTGGGAGGCTGAGGGATGACTCCAGGGTCACAAGCCAGGTCACCATTGAGCCAGTGTTGGGGCACTGTGTCTTTCTGGGAAGCATTCTGATGTGTTGATGGGCAGTGGTTCACAGTGGTCCGTCCTTTCCATGAGACTGTCAGCAGTGTGCCCCCTCATTTCTGGTTTTAGAAGTTTGCAGCCTCTTTTTCTTGGTCAGGCTGGTGAAAGGTTTATAATTCTGTCGAAGCACCGGACTTTGGCTTTGTGAGTTTCCTCTACCGTCTGCCTGCTCTCACCAGCAGCCTGGTTGTTCCGTATTAGTTCATTAAGATGGGAGGTGAGGGTTGAGGTTTTTCCTCCTCCCTCCCCCTCCTTCCCTTCCCCTTCTTCCCTCCTCACCTTCCCTTCCTCCCCACCTCTCCCCCTCCGTCTTATCTCCATCAAAAGCATTCACCGCTATCAGTTTTTCCCTCAGCTCTGCTTTTCAACATCCCTTAAGTTTTTATCATTATTATTATTATTATCATTATTATTATTATTTTACGTGTATAAGTGTTTTGCGTTCATATACATCTGTGTACCACATGTGTGCCTGGTACCCAAAGAGGTGTCAGATCTCCGCGTTAGATGCCCTGGGACCAGAGTTACAGATGGATGTGAGGCACCATGTGGGTGCTAGGAATCACACACAGGTCTCCTGTAGGAGAAGCCAGTGCTCTGGACCACTGAGCCGTGTCTCCAACACAGTCATCCCTCAAACGTTCATGCTTCTGTTTCCTGTGTCTCTTCCTTTAACCTCTGACTATTCAGGAATGGGCAGCTTAACTTCCATATATCCGTGAACTTACCAAATGCTCTACTGTTACTGATTTCTGTTTGTCTGTCTCAACAAGACTGAGAACCATCCTAGGACCTCATGCACGCTAGACAAATGCTCTGTAACCATTCTGTATTCCCAGTCTTCTTTTTGCTTTTTACAAATGATAAGGTCTCATTAAGTCGCCCTGAACTCATTGTGTAGTTCAGTTTTGCTGCTGTGTAGCAAAAGAACACATTCCTCGTGACTGCCATACTTTCGCATTTACTGAGGCTTGGCCAGTGTGTGTCATTAGAGATGGCCTCATGAGCCCTTGTGAAGAAGCCCTTGAGGTCTGGCTGACTTATGGCACAGCTAAGCCTTTTGCCTCAGTGTGATTTCCGGATTGACAGTTGGGGATACCTCATGGCTCCCAGCCCCTTCCTGGCTTTGGGATAGCCCAGTGAGCCATGGCGTGGAGCTTGGCCTCCTGAAGAAGCATAGGCTTGTGGGTGCCTGAGCTGGGCTGAATCCATTATTCTATGTGGCAGGCTCCAGGCAGGGTGCTGGCTGTGGACTGTCCGTGTGTCCAACTATATTGAGCTGCCATTTCCCTGGCCATGAGCCAGGGTGGAGGTGGGGAGAGTGTGGGAAGACAGAAACAGAAGGTGTGGAGCAGGGCAAGAGCCTGCGCAGGACCCTACCCTGGACTGGTTGAAATGGTCAGCACTATCGATGGGCTTCCCTGGTATGTCAATTAATGGGAACCTCATGGAGTACCATTCTGCAGACTGCATAGCCTGGCTCTGGGGTCAGTATCCCCATTTTTGAGGACCTGACTTATGGAAGTAAAGAAGAGGCAGTCATACTCCAGAACCTTTAATCCCTACCTACACAGGCACTGGGGCGCCCCAAAGGGGATGGATCCAGGAGGGTAATACCTTCTCTCTGTCCCCACCCAGGTCAGTTACAGGCTGTGCAAAAGCTCTGCCACTTCTACAGCAAGGTCATGCCCAACGAGGTGCGATGCGTCATCTACCATGAGTTCCAACTGGCCCTGGCGCGCAGGACAGCTGACAAGGTCCTGGAGGGTCAACTCCTGGAGGCCATCAGCCAGCTCTACCTGTCACTGGGCACGGAGCGGTAAGAGCTGCAGTGCACGCAGAAGGCCTGGGGAGCCCCTCCCCCAGGAACCAGCCAAGTTCAGGGCCGGTATCATTCCATTCATTGTTCATGACATAGGAGTCCCAGCATAGGCCTCTCTAATAAGGGACTAGCCCTCCCATCCTCTTTCTTGGTTACACAAGGGTCACCACTACAGGGCATTTTGAAGCCGTCCGTGCCTGGTTGCTGCTGTGAGCTGACCTCTACCTGCCCCTGGTCTTTTTTTTTTTTTTTTTGGCTTTTTTGTGACAGGGTTTCTCTGTGTAGCTTTGCGCCTTTCCTGGAACTCACTTGGTAGCCCAGGCTGGCCTCGAACTCACAGAGATCCGCCTGGCTCTGCCTCCCGAGTGCTGGGATTAAAGGCGTGCGCCACTACCGCCCGGCGCCCCTGGTCTTTTAATTGTCAGCATGGGGTCCGGGCAGTGGGATGTCATTCATCCACTGGACACACCGTGGTGGCCACATGTTCTCCAGGCTTCTAACCACAGAGGGCAGAGCCAACTTCTCTGGAGCCAGGTCTCAGGGTCATGTTTTGGGTGTGACCGACACTGAAGTTCTGGCTAGCCTGCAAGCTGGTAAAATCCTCAATGTGACCCCTCTCCTAAGGCAGGGACACTGGAGCAGGGGAGAGCCTGTGAGGAAACGGGAGAGGCTCTGTCCCAACACAAAACTCACCGCAGGGGCAGTGGGCCAGCAACCCAGAGCAAAGCTTCTTGGGTATGTCCCTGGACTGCAGTCCATCTCCCTGCGAGTTTGTTGGAGATGCTCAGCCCCAGTCAGGCCTCAGGTCAGAAATTCAGAGCAGGGACAGGGGCTGCTGAGAGCAGTCCTCTGTGCTGCTGAGGTGTATACAAGTTGGAGAAGCCCTGGCCTATGATCTGAATCTGCCCTATGCCAGTGTCTCCCTGGTGTCCAGAAAAGACAGAGACTGTGTCTTACTTGGCGGTTCTTTTTTTTTAAATTTATTTATTTTTATTTTATGTGCATTGATGTTTTGCCATGGGTATCAGGTTCTCCTGGAACTGGAGTTATAGACAGTCGTGAGCTGCCCTGAGGGAGCTGGGAATTGAGCCCTGGTCCTCTGGAAGAGCAGTTAGTGCTCTTAACCGCTGAGTCATCTCACCTGCCCCTAGTTAGGGTTTCTATTGCTCTGATAAAACACCATGACTACAAGCAACTTGAGGGGAAAGGTTTTGTTTCCATTTACACTTCCATATCTTAGCCCCATCGCTAAGAAAAGTCAGGGCAAGAAATCAAAACAGGGCAGGAAGCTGGAGGCAGGAGCTGATGCAGAGACCATGGAGGGTGCTGCTTACTGGCTTACTCAGTCTGCCTTCTTATAGAGCCCAGGACCACCAGCCCAGGGATGGCACCACCCACCATGGGCTGGGCCCTCCCACATCAATCATCAATCAAGAAATCACACTGTGGGCTTGCTCACAGGCCAGGCTGGTGGGGACATATTATCAAATGAGATGCCCTATTCCCAAATGACTCTAGCTTGTGTTAAGTTGATTAAAAAAAAAAAAATTAGCTGTTCCAGGCTGGATTCAGCATGTGGGGGTTGACAGAACAAATAGGGTTACTTACACTTAGCTGCTGGTCTTCCTTCCGAAGAATTCCGTGTCTTTCCACGTCAGGGTGCCTGGGGCAGGACAGGAGGCTGCCCACAGAGGATTCCCTCAGGTCCTGACCATCTGTAGGCAGATCCTGTTCTGATGCCTGTGTCTGACCCAGGGCCTACAAGTCTGCTCTGGATTACACCAAACGGAGCCTGGGGATCTTCATCGACCTGCAACAGAAGGAGAAGGAGGCACGTGCCTGGCTGCAGGCTGGGAAGATCTACTATATCCTGCGCCAGAATGAGCTGGTGGACTTGTACATCCAGGTGCGCTCAGTGCCGTCAGGGTGCACTGGCTCACTCACTCACCACCCAACCCACCTAACTACCCATTCACCTGCCCTGCCCCCACTTGTTCATCTACCTAACTACCCACTCACCCCCACCCACACCCTTCTACCTACCCTCCTAACTACCCACTCACCTACCCCTACCCACCTAACTACCCATCTCACCCATCATCTACCCACCTCACTACCCACTCACCTACCCATTTACCTGTCTACTAACCTATCCACTAACCCACCCATCCACCTGTCTACCCACTCACCCAGCCATCCACCAATCCACCCGTATATCCACCCATCTATCCTTCCAACCTACCCATTTATTCATTCATCCATTCATCCATCTCCCTGTTCACCACACATTCATTTGCCCACCCATCCACCTGTCCATCCATTTATCCACTCATCTATCCATCTACTTGTCCACCTGCTCACCCATCCATCACTGTTGAGTGTACTGTCCCAGGGGCCTGCCTCTTTCCCACTCTGGCTCCCTCAATCTCCTTCAATGCCCAGACTATCTGACAGCCATCTGAGCTCCCCGGGCAGAGGGCGGGCTCCTCATAGTACCCTTCTCTTGTCAGTACACTGTGAGTGCTTGGTGTATGTGGGGATGCTGTGTCTACTTTGTACACAGAAGAACTTGCTTCAGTATCTCATGGTACATTTACTCTAAAACATGTTTGTTAAAAAAAGCTGTGATGCTTCCCAAACACAGTGTGATCTGGACAGATAAGGAGCACAGGAGCAGCACTGTGAACTGAGTGTCTAGGGTCAAGGAGCCCACGGCTCAGAGGGTCCTTGGGCAGAGACAGGCAGCACCAGCTGAGCCTGAGGGCAAACAGCTATGAATCAGGGTGGGGAGCTAGCACCACTTGCTAGAAGAGAATATTAGGGGGCTGGAGAGATGGCTCAGAGGTTAAGAGCACTGGCTGCTCTTCCAGAGGTCCTGAGTTCAATTCCCAGCAACCACATGGTGGCTCACAACCACCTGTAATGAGATCTGGTGCCCTCTTCTG
>CABHPH010150180.1:15164-39783 GCA_902168325.1 Peromyscus nudipes
GAGAGAGAGAGAGAGAGAGAGAGAGAGAGAGAGAGAGAGAGAGAGAGAGAGAGAGAGAGAATATTAAGGTCCAACCTAGGAGCTGGAGAGTGAGCAGATTTATTCTCTCATCACTGAGTAGGTGTTTGTTGGGCATCTACTATGCACCAGGCATTGCAGGCATCCCTGGACACAGCAGAGAAGCCGCAGCATCAGGTCCTTTCTTGTGGCACTGATGGGGGAGAAAGTGAGCATGGATGGGTCAGGAAGGAATAGGATGCAGTGGGAGCCACAGGCAATGTAGGGGCAGGAAGCTGTGATTCTAACATAAGGGGCAGGTCAGACACCTAGGCAGCCCACATCTGCTGGACTCTTGGGCTGCAGCTAGACCTATATTTCCTAGCTCTCAGATCCTGAAAGCTGCTCTCCTCAGAGCCACAAAGCTACAGAGACTGAAATGTTGGTGCCACCAAGTGTGAGGCTACCCATCTTAGAGGCATGACCTCCCTAGGGGGTCCTATCTTCAGACAACTTCTGGTCCTTACAGGTGGCACAGAACGCAGCCCTGTATACTGGGGACCCCAAGCTGGGGCTGGAGCTGTTTGAGGCAGCTGGCGACATCTTCTTCAATGGGACCTGGGAGCGGGAGAAAGCTGTGTCTTTCTACCGGGTGAGTGGCCACCGTAGGCAGATAATGTGTGCTTCACATGGGTGTCCCTTGGTGGGCACAGGTGTGGCAAGCAGAGGCTTCCCACCTGGAGGTAGAGAGCATCAGTGTAGTGATCTTTGAGCCCTCTGTAAAGTACAGCATATGCCTTACACTTGCATGCTAATATCTAAAGCAGTCCTGGGTGGGACATCCTGTCACCTTACAGATGAGGAAGCTGAGCTTAGAGAGTTGTAGGCATGTATAAAAGGACACACGGTATGCCAGGGAAGACTTGGGCTCCTCCTCGGTCCTCTTGGCTCACAGTGTACAGCTGGCTCTGGGCTCATATACTATGCATTTTAGTAGAGTACTCAATTGTCCCACGCCTGGGCAGAGAGGCACAGGCTGGTCTGAGGCTGAAGGTCTAGATGACTTGGTGGGGGTCACCCCAGCTCCCAGCCTGGGGTGTCAGGACAGAACCATACAGTGGGGGGTGGCATTCCTTGCACACATGTGGGCCCAGGAGGTATTGCATGGTGCGCACTGCAGAAGCCTAATCTCAATATATGGCCAGGACCAGGCGCTGCCCCTGGCTGTGACCGTAGGGGACCAAGAGGCAGAGCTGCGCCTATGCAACAAGCTGGTGGCCCTTCTGTCTGCACTGGAAGCACCCCAGGAGGGCCTAGAGTTCGCCCATGAGGCCCTAGCACTCAGCATCACCCTAGGTGAGTCCCCAGCCCTGGGCCCTGCTCTGCACTCCACCCTACTAGGTCTTCAGCCCCAGGTCTACAGAGCAAAGCAGGCATTGCTCAGCTTCTCCCATCCCCTGTGAAGGCTGACTGAGGCCTGCAGCAGCTCTGCTGAGCTGGTAGTGTCCAACCCTAGCCGAGCACAGAGCAGTCAGGGACTGCGGGAGAGCAAAGCTCTGAGGCTCTCTCTCTTGCTGCAGCACCCCATGCTGCCCAGCTGCTTTCCACACAGGTGGACTTGTG
The DNA here is from genome assembly GCA_902168325.1 of Peromyscus nudipes. NCBI lineage: Eukaryota > Metazoa > Chordata > Mammalia > Rodentia > Cricetidae > Peromyscus > Peromyscus nudipes. The sequence goes on from CABHPH010150180.1 coordinate 16,785, forward strand.
TATGCTGTCCTTTCCCATGTCCCTTCCCCGCCACACCTGTCCTCACTGTCTGCAGCCTCTTTCTTAGTACTTGGTTCCTTCTCTCCAGCACTGACTGGGAGTTTCTGTGTTCTTCCTGGGAGGGAACCCTGAGTAGGGCCTCAGGCCTGCAGGAAGAATGCAGCTAAACTCAAAGCTCTGAGTACAGGCTCCGTGAACTGGTACTCAAGTCCACCCACGTAGGTTACCTGTTTGCAGGGGGAGGCCCAGGACTCTGAGCATGGCTCCCTAAGGTGATAGACGGTGCTGGAACATATAAGGCAGCAGCCACAGCCAGTCCTTGAGATCTGTGCCTGAGAATGCATAGATAGATCATGGGCCTAGCTGAAGGCACCCCCAGGCAGCTTCGTGCGGACACAAAGTGGGGCACGTGAGCCTGCAGCTTTGCCAGATCTGGAAATGGAAAGGGAACAGCTGTCATTAGCTCACTTTACAGTTGAGAAAATGAGTCCAGGGAAAGGACTGCCTAGAGCGACCTGGTTTAAGTCTGTGAGTGTATGCAGCTACCTGGCCTGCTGCTGCATTTGCATGCATGCTCGCTCCTTCCTGATTGGCTCATGCCTGGCTTGCCCCACTGCTTGTGGGCAGTGTCCTCACACCTGCCCCTCTCCCTGCACCCCCAGGTGACCGCCTGAATGAGCGAGTGGCCTACCACCGGCTAGCCACCCTCCACCACCGGCTGGGCCACGGAGAACTGGCTGAGCACTTCTTCCTCAAGGCTCTGTCACTCTGCAACTCACCCCTGGAATTCGATGAGGAGACCCTGTACTATGTGAAGGTGTACCTGGTGCTGGGTGACATTATCTTCTATGACCTGAAGGTGGGCAAGAAGGGGCTCAGCCTGGGGTAGAGTCATGGCTCTGCCTGAGTGTGCGGTCCGCTCTTACAGTGATTGCCTCCCAGCCATGGCCTCACCACATTCTCATGGAGCAAGGCCTGGCTGTGAGAAGCCGGCAAGGTCAGCAGACAGGGCTAGTTTTTTTGTGCTGGTCAGGCTTGGCCCTCTCATGTGACAAGGAGAGGGAGGGCACAGGGTCACCATATACCAGCAGTAGGAAAGGAGTTAGGGAGCTTCCTGGATGTGGTGACCCCCAAAAAGAACATAAAGGGACAAGGACATTTATGTCAATGGCCCCTGAGACTCACATTGCAGCATCCAGCCCCCATCCGGGTGCCTCTTCCAGGAAGCCCAGCTGGAGCGCCAGTCTTTTCCCACAAGTCCTTGTCCAAAGGCATTGTCTTTCTGTCCCTCATCATCTGGGAGGGGTAGGTGGAGATATTACCATCTTGCCTCAAAGTGAAGGAAACTGAGGTTCAGGAAGGGTACACCAATTGCAGGCTCCCTTTCTGAGTCTTTGCTGGTCACAGCTCCAGGTACATGTATGAATTTGAGCTGCCACACACATGTAGACACATGTACTTCAGCTGTCTTTCCCACTTAGCTGGTGCCCTCTCCTCCACAGCTTCTAGCCCCCTGAGGTGCAGTATCTCCCATGCTCCCGCATGTCACAGAGTTAGCTAGGGAGAGGTGGCCTTGAGACTAGGGGAGAAGTGCCCACCATCTGTACATGGTCCACTCTGCTCTGTTCTTGGGTCCTGGCTCTGTGGGGCTGGTACAAGACGAGACATTAGTAGGAGACATAGTACATCTTGGGCTTTGTTGCTAGCTAAGGGAGATGTCACAGATGCTGAACAAGGGGAGGCAGGCTGGGTGGGGTCTCAGGAAGCCCCTCAGGTCACTCTTCTGGGGAGAAACCTCTAAAAGAAGCTAGGAGGGGAGACTCCTGTGGGGTGGGTCCAAAGTCCAGAGGGAGTTTGCATCCTACTGGGATGTTGAGTTTGAGGCAAAGATGCACTTGACCTGGGAGTGAGCTGTGTCACACCTCATCTTAGTTCCCAGGGACATGGGCCACTTGCACAATCACCCAACAAACAACATGGGGCCAGGAAGCCCCCAGAGCCAGTGAGGCCCTGCAGTCTCAGGGCACCTACCTCCACCAAGGAAGAAAAGTACTAGGGGTGAGGCAAGGTAAGATCCAGACATCAGGGAGGCTCATGGGAGAAGAAGCAGAGGCCATGACAGGTCAAGGCCTTAGGCTCTGGAATCTGGGACGAAGAAGAAGACTTACTTTAGAAAAGGGACACAGCTGTGTGCACAGGAAGGCCCTGAGGGGCAGCCATGATGCTGTTCCAGGTCACCTGGATCTCTGAGTCATATTTAGGGTAGGGTAGGCCTGCTGCTGCTCTGAGTCAAGCTCCCAAGCTGGTGTGCTCTTAGCTGGGACAGTTTCAAAAAACGGCGCCCAAACACAAGGCCCAGGAAGCTCTAACCTTGTTGGGGAAAGAGGCTAAACTGACTGTGATGGAGCAAGACAGGATGTCCGCCTACTACCCAGATATGGCCTGTGGGTCAAGCACTATGGGTGGGTGTATCCGAGGGACCCTGGGATAGTGTAGTCCTTGGGGATTGCTCCTGGTATCCTCCCCACCCCCACCCCACCCCACTGCAGTGAGTTAGCTAAATCCCAGTCAAACACATCTACCCACAGGACCCATTTGATGCTGCTGGGTATTACCAGCTGGCACTGGCAGCGGCCGTGGACCTGGGCCACAAGAAAGCTCAGCTGAAGATCTACACACGCTTGGCCACCATCTACCACCACTTTCTCATGGACCGTGAGATGTCTCTCTTCTTCTACCAAAAAGCAAGGACCTTTGCCTCAGAACTGAACCTCCGTAGGACCAACCTGGTGCCCCAGCGCTTCTGTGGCCGGGCACTCTGGCTGGTCCCTGGCCACCCATCCTGACAACCTGAGAAGGACTTGTGCAAGGGGACTCTTCTTCGGGTGTGGATGGCTTGTTTCAGGGAGAGGGGTGTGCTGAAGGAAGGACCAAACAGTAGTAAATATTTTTCAGCAACTGTGGTATCATCAAGGTATATGGTATGAGTCCCATTGGGCGCAGGCTCTGCCCCTCCCCCCCAGCTCCCTGACCCACACTGCAGCCTGGCCTCGCCTTGTCTCCAGTGAAGACTGAACCCAGCAGGTGTCTGCAAGGCCTCCTGCTGGCTCTCTCATGGTGTGGCCTGGGCAAGTCACTTACCTCAATCCTCTGTCCCCTTGTCTATAAAAAGATAAGGTGGTGACAGGAGTCCCTTGGCAGGGCCAAAGGTGGTCTTGTCTCTCTCTCTGCTTTCATGTGTATCTGAGGCAAGCATGCATCTTTCATCCTCACAGTACTGAAATGTCCTGAGAGTTGTTCAGGACATGATGGCCCGCCCCTGTTGGCAGTGGGAGACGTGAGGACCCAGATTATCCATTGTCACAGAGGGTAGGAACTGAGTCGCAGATCCAAATACAGTGACCTCCCTGCCTGCCTATGGGGACATGGTCCCCTAGGCCTTGAAGCATCTTGTGGACCTCTCCATCCCTGATGGTGCCAGGAGAGCCACAGGCCAAAGGATGAAGATTCTCCCTGCTCAGTGTCCCTTGATCCAAGACTTACCTGGCCTGCAGAGTGCTGCAGTCTGCTGCCTGGTAAATGTGACGGCCTCATGGCCATCCTCCCTGCTATTGTCTGCTCCCCTCTGGCCTCTGCTGTCACCTGGTCCCCAAGACCTCTGGTGTCTCTCGAGTCTCCAGCCCAGGCAAGGTGATTCTGACAGTTTCTTTACTAACCGTGGCACAGGAAGGCTGAAAATGACCTACAGTGTTCCAAGCCCTTCCTTCAGTCATATTTAAATATGGGAAATTTCTCACTTTAATGGCTTCTGGTGGTGTTGACAGTGTCACAGTGTCCCGCAGTCCCCATATATCTCAGAACATTGTACTCCCCAGGTCCCCCTTTAAAATGGACATTGCAGGCAGGAACTGGGGTGTCCACTCCTCACAACCTTGCTGAAAAGCAAGGAGACTTGTCCACCTTCCAGAGTTCTGCTGAAACAGATGATCCTCCCTGTCTCCCCACCAGGGAGCAGCAGAGAACTTCCAGAACCAGTTGCTCCCCGACCCAAACTCTTTGCCAGTTGCTGACAATCCCATTCTCGGGGGGTTGGGCCACAGGGGGGAAGAGGTAGCCTTACTGAAAATGAAAGATAATGGTGATCCACTCTGGGCTCAGCCAGAGTCATCATGGTAACTAAGGACACTTGGCTGAGGTCATGACCTGCCTGCCGTTCAGCGAGGAGTCATCCAAAGCTTGAGTGTCCTCAGCTGCCAGCTGTCTTGGAGGTGCAGGGCCTTTGGGAGTAGATCTCTCTAGCCCAGGTTGGTCAGCCCTGAAACAAAGTGGCTGCCTTGGGGCTGAGGTGAGACTTGGGTAGCAGGGTGCTCATGAGGTTTAGGGTGCTCCCTGAGCTGGCCCTGCCACAGGGCTGTTTCCTCATGATCCCAGGATGCCCCAACAGCCATACCATGCTGCACCAAGGTTGAGTAGCACTGGCCACTGTCTTAACCTCTCAGACCCTTTCATCATCTGTAACTAAAGAAGCCCAAGAGAGGAAGACAACATGAGCCCAGAGCAGCCTGCAGAATCTCGGCTGGGGCAGGAGTGGATGGTGGAAGCTAGGGCTCTCAGGTTCCACCTAGGCCTGGTGCACTTAGGGCTCTTCCATCAGCATGGGTCTAGGATCCTGTGGCCTGAGGAAGGATGCATCAGCCAGCAGGCCCATTGCCCATTGCTCAGACTTTAGAAGGAAGCCCAGTGTCTACCAAGTCTATCCAACTACCTTCCTTCACGTATGGCCTGAGTTTGAGGCTGTGGGGCCTCACCCCAGCAGGGCTGTGTCCACTCTCTTGGGAGCACAGTCACTTTCTGTACCAGCTTTGTCGAAGGGCAGAGAGATGCAGGTGTTGAGGGATCTGAGCAGGCATGAGGGCAGGATCACCGGGACCCTCTGTGTGACCTGGGCCAGAGCTTTGAGTTTCTTTACCATGCAAACGGCATCCACTCGGCCTTCCCTGCCCACTGAGGCATCTCTGCAAAGCCAGTCCTCTTGACCAGACTTGGGTTGACAGCCTCTGTGTCCTAGGGAAGCAGGGATTCTAGACTTATATCTGTAGAGAGCAGGGGCATTGGCTCCTGGAGGTGAAGGATGCCTCTGTGACCCTGTCATCAGGATGAGAACACCTCTGTGGGGACCCATCAGCCTGAGAGGGGGGACTTCCAGATATGTCTGAGAACAGAGACAGGCTCATCCTAGGAGGAGGGCAGTGGATGTTGACTCCTCACCCATATTTCCCTGTTCCCAGAACCTCCACAGCTCCCCTCACCTTCCCATCATGCCTGCCTCAGGGGCCTAGGAAAAGGACCGTTGAGCAATGACCTCACTCTCGATGGCCATTTCTAGACCAGAGGCCAATATAAAGGCTCCACCAAGCGGTCATCATTCAGTGATGACTACAGGCACACCCGTTCCCAGCATGGCCTGTACTGGGGCCAAGTGAGGCTAGACTAGCCCTGATCTCAACAGTTCACACTGGAGGTGGGGATTCCCTTCCCCCGTAAGGGATGGGGATCAGGAGCTCTGCGGGGGCAGAATGAGCGAGCACCAGAGAGGACTCAGTTCCACGTTGGCTCTCAACCATTAACAGCAATGCAGCCACCTGCGCTGAGAGTCCCACCACTGCCAGCCGGGAATTAAAAAAAAAAAAAAAACCCCACTTAACCGTGAGTGCGAAATGTCCCTGGTGCAGGCACCCCCACCTCCCAGCAATGCCACCTTAAGGACCATGGCATCCGTACACAGACCTTTGCGGTACAGCAACATCCAATCCACATAGTTCTGAGCAAGTCAGCCTCCCCTGGGTCCTGGTCCATCTCAGGAACCCTGAGGCTCAACTCAGACGTGATCATGGGAACCCTGGGAGGGTGTGAACCCTCGACGACTGTGCTCCTGTCACTTGTATTTTACTGCGAAGAGCCTCAACAGAGGCCACCACACATGGCCAACATTCTACCCACCGTTCATGCTCCCCAATGAGCAGCTCATGCTCCTGGGCTTATGGGCTCCAACTTATGTCAACAGCACCTTCACAAACTTACCCTGCCCTGCACCCCCACTGTTGTTTAGTCTCTTCTCCCTGAACACCCCATGAGCCGCAACCATAGGGAGTTGTTGGTACCCCAGGCCCCTGGCACTTTCCTCTCACTGTGGTGCGTCTGTTGGGTCTCAAGTACCCCCTGTGATGGCCAGCACAGCTGGCTGGCTCAGAAGAGCTCAATCCTTGAAGAAGTGATCTGTGAGGAGGTCAGGAGGCTTCCAGAGGCAGGAGGAGGCAGCTTGGAGGATTCTCTGTGCAACCTGTCTTCTTCTCAGAAGTCTGGAGGCTGCCCTCCAGGCCATATGTCCAGGGTACATCAGTGTGATCTCTATTTCCTGAGAGGCTTAGAAGAGCCACCTTGGTTGAATTTCTGCCAGGGCAGAGCCCACAGGCTGCTTGTATCAACTATGTTGGACAATTGAACATTTCCAAATTCCAGCCCCAAGCTTCTGAGGTGGGCAGCTGGAGGGGATGAGGGGTGTTTCAGAGATGGTGGTGAACAGGCCGTGGGAGCTGAGGCTAGGAGGGAGGTGGCTGGGAGGGGCAGAGCATCCCAGTCCAGCTTCTGTGCCACATTCTGTCCTGGGCAAACCTGAGCAGTAGCTTGTGGGAGTGCAGAGGCCAGAGCTGTGCGGAGCGCACCAGCTCTGGGAGGCTCCAGCCACCTCTGCTGGCAGTACCATTCCAGTCTCTGGGTCCCTCCAGTCACAAAAATGTTCAATTTTCAGGGAGTGGGAGTGTCTCCCTGTTCCCCACTCTAACAAGGACACAGGAAGACAGTCAAGGCCACTTGGATGACCCACCTAGGAGTCTGCCTTGCTCCAAAAAGGGAGGTTTGGTAAGGATCATGTTTGCAAGGTAGTCTTGGTACCTTGGCATCTCCAGGGCCACTCTGGCTCTTTGGCAGGGTGACTCCAAGTAGAGTGGTAGTATGTTAAGTCAGGAATCTGGAAGTGGGGCAGGGTAGAGGCAGCAGAGCTAGGGTGGGGGAAGCTTGTCTGCAAGGTGAGGGTGAATTATAGAAGGTGGGAAGGGATGGGCTGCATATCACAGTGGGGGACGGGACATGGCTTGGAGGGGTCATTCCCCTTGCAGAGGTCATAGGGTCCTGTAGGTCCCAGACACAGACAGTGTCTAGAAACAGATCTCCCTTTGGTAGATGCTCCGAAGCATCCATCCCCCCTTCTCTTCACCCCTGCACCTTGAGCTGCTGTGTGTCCACCATCCCACATAGCCAGGGTCCACAGAGTCGTGGGGGTGCCACTGTGTCCTCTGTGTGCCCCTAGGATCTTCTTCCCTCATCTGACGTTTCCCTGGAGGGGCTCCTCTGGCCCTGAGTACTGCTGTACTCCTGTGAGTGGCTGCATGGTACTGAATTCCTCAGCTCCCTCCTCCGTGACTTCAGAAAGACCTGGGGAGTAAGGCTTCACTGGGTGGTTCTGAGGACCCAGCCAAGCAGGGTCCCTTGTAACCAGCAGCTCCCAGCTCACCCACTAAGGCACCAGCGCCCTACCTGATGGAATGAGGCCAACGTGGATGGGTGTATGATCAGAGTACACATTGAGACCCAAAAAGATCAGACAAGGGAACCATGTCCTTTCCCTGTGTGTCACCTGCTCAGATGATGGGTCCAGAAGGGAGGGATGGACTAAATGCTACATGCTGTCCTACAAGCTGTGTGGCAAACTTCTATGCCCCTTCCTACACCCAGCTCTAATGTCCCATCTTCTGCAAAACCTACTCTGACTGGCTCCAGCAGTCAGGGACTCACGCGTACAAAGTGCTCCCTACTTCTCAGGCAATGTAAACACATATCTTTTTAGTGCTGTGCGGTCAGCCTCATCAGCCCCTTCTATGGTGGACACTGAGGCTGTGTTAGAGTGAGGAATCTCCAATCACACAGCTGCGGCTGCCCAGCCTCTGACTATAGAGTTCCCACACCAGTGGGGACCGCCCACCTCTTCTCACCAGCAGCTAGCCAAGGCTGGAGCCCTGGGGAGTTACCAGCTGTCCCTTACAGACTCCTAAGTTCTGATTCCTAGGCTCCATGAAGCCTCCCTTGCCCCTGCAGGTCTTCCTATAAGCTGGATCACCCCAATGGTTGACCTGAGCTGCTCCGGCTCCTGGGTCAACTTCCTGCTGTCTGTCTAAGGTTGCCAGTGGGAACGGGGTATGTGTGTGTGTGTGGGGGGGGTGAGCAGTTCTCTTCCTCACCAATACTCCCCTCATCATCCAGGCCCTCTGTTGACCCCACCCACCTAGGCCTGCTTCTTTTCTCTGTTTAAATACTCACAATGGTCTACTATGTGAGAAACCCATCTTGCCTATTGTGGCTATTGTGATCTGGTTCCGTGGTCAGCACGGATGACCAACAACAGGCCCCGGCTTCTGTCTGTCTGTGGGGCAATGGCAAAGTGCAGTGGGCAAGGCTTTCTGTGCCCCACACCCTTCACCTGCTAGGCCTGCTCTAGCCCTAAGTATCCCTCCTGGTTGGTACCTTTGCCTTAGAGATCAGGATTTCAACAGATGATTTGGAGCTCTGCCCTTCAGCCCCATAACCAGGGTCTTCCATATTGAGCACTGATGCCAGGATCAGTTCCCTCTGACCAGTCATGAAATCCACATGAACACCTACCATTCTCTCCCTGGCACACAGGCAGGAGGAGCTCCATAAGGCTCCCACACAGCCACAAGCTCTGCAGGCTGACAGGCCAGCACACCCTTGGCTCTCTCTGGAATGACCAGACACTCTGCCGGTGGCCAGGCAGGTTGTCTTCCTTTCTGACTTTGGTTGCTCAGCTGTAAGATCCCAGTCTGGGAACAGAAGTGTGTTCCAAAAGTATATGGCACTCTCTGGGGGCTCCAGACCGGCCAGGCCTAAGATCACCATGTGTCATTCTGTAGCAGTTCAGGGAACAGTTCCCAGTCTGGTCACACAGCCCAGTCTTAGACCTGAGTTCCTGGCCTAGAGTAATGCAGTGTGCCTGAAGTGAGGGTGCCGTGTAGAAAACATGCCTCCTTCCACGCAGACAGACAACAGAACACGGGGCACAGAGAACACAGTGGACATCCTGCCTGGACCCCTGAGCCACAGAAGAAATTGGAGTCCAGTGAGGACTTAGAATGCATTAGATATTTAGATGTTTCCCACCTCCTGGGCCACCCCAGTTCCTTGGTCCTGTTCACATAGCCCCGGGACTCAGGATGTGATTGGGAGAGCCAAGGGCGAATGGATAGAGACAGAAGCGGGCAGGGAATTCCAGACCGCGCCAGTAACTCCTGGCTGACAACGAGTTTCAGGGCGTGCCTGCGGAGTGGGCTGCAAGGAGGGATTGATCAAGCTGGCTGCCAGATGGGAGGGTTTGGAGAGTGAGCTGATGCTGACCAGAGGTCACTGCGAGAGGATAAGAGTCACACTGACGGAGTAGCAGGAGTTTCCCTGGCTTTCTTCTGTCCTCTATCCCTGCCCATGGCCTGAGTGTGTGTCTGCCCAGCACCATGAATAGGGGTAGAGGGATGAAATGACAAATGTCCTTTCAAGATCACGTTCAGCATGGCGTTGATGCATCAAGACGGCCCCAGCAGGAAGCAAATAGACTGTGAGAAATGAAGGGACACAAAGACTTTGTGTTCACTGACTGGTGACACCTCCTCCTCATTTGCTCTAGTCAGGGAGCTTCCTCCCTTTTGTTCTCTTGCAGGCTCAGCCTGGGAGAACCCTGGGCCACCTGGAGAAACACCAGGCAAGCTTCCCCTGTCCTTCCCCCAGGGTTCTAGCTCCTGCCATGAACCTCTGCCTCAGGCTTAGCCCTGGGGCACACAGCTCCCCGCTCAGGTGTTCATGTCCTTCTACCCACCAGGTGGCAGCCACCCAGACTCCATTGTTTGCCTATCTTTGCCATCCCTGGGGTGGCTTCGTCTTCAAATCAGGACCACATTGGCTTTTTGTTTTGAAATAGTTATAGATTTGCAAAACAGTTTAGAGAGGTCCTGCAAGCCTTTCTCCCAGCGTCCCTCAAGACTACATGCCATGTAACCTGGTACAGCAGGGACATCAGGGTGCTGGCCTTGTACTAGTGTCTATGACTCCACCGACCACATTTCAGTAGATTCCTGTGACGGCCACAGCTGAGAGACATGTCTGGCAGCCACGTGCCTCCAGCCATCCCTGGCAGCCTTGCTGCCACCATTTCAAGCTATGCAGTGGGATGGCACATGGGTTTCTCTCACTGAATCCTTGCATCCATGCCAGGCTTGTGGGGGCCAGCGACGCTCTTCTTCCTGTTGACGGCAGCCGTGGTTCTGTGGCATGCTGGGGACAGACCATAGCTGCTTCAGCATTGGTTCGACACAATCGGCAAGTCTTCAGTAGTTACAAATGAATGTGCGGTGACTCATCCTGCCTCAGCTGTCATGTGGACAAGTCTCTGGAGTGAGTGGCTGGGATTCGGCAAACAGGCAGCTTTTGAGCAGCCTGTGAACCATTCTCCTCCATGGCTGCACCATTTTTATATAACTTGAAAGGATTTTGTTTGTGATTGCGATTGTGCATGCATGTTTGCCTGTGTGTAGGTATGTATGTAAATGTATGTGTGTGCGTGTGTGTACGTGTATGTACGTGTGTGTGTGTGTGTGTGTGTGTGTGTGTGTGCATGTGTGTGGAGGTCAGTTTGCTGTCAAATATCTTCTTTGGTCACTCATTTTATTTACTGAGTCAGAACCTTTATTTGGACCCAGAGCTCACTGACTGGGCTAGTCTCTCCAGCCAGCTTGCTCCAGGCACGCCTTGTCTCCACATCAGGAGCCCTGGGATTGCAGGTAGCCACCAGGCCTTCCTGACTTTTATGTGGGTGCCAGGGCTCCACACTACAGCCCTCACGCTTCCACGACAAGCACTTTACCCACCAGACCATCTCCCAGATGCTCCTGTGAGGGGTTTGAAAAGAGCCAAAACGAGAAGAAAAACAAAGCTGATTCTTGCTTCCAGGTGATGCTAGATTTTTTGTTGTTGTTGTTGTTGTTATTTTGTCGTTGTTGTTGTTGTTGTCATTGTTCCTTGTCATCTACAGCTCTGAATCATCCAACTTCTGTGAAATAAATATACATTTTGCACTACATATTTTGCAATCAGAAAGAAGCAATTTCTCTACAAAGCATGGGATAGATGGGAGGATTCTCAGGGAATCAAGCTTTTGAAAAGGTTAAAACATTGTAGGTCTGTCAGTCAATCCACAAACACTCACACACACCATCCTGAAGGACCCCTTCCTTGACCTCTCCTATTGGACTCTCTCCCTAGACCCTTCCAGGATAAATTGTCCCCTTCCCTGGTCCCCCACTGGGTGCAAAAACTCCTGTAAGGGGCTAACACTGCCCAAGAGAGCAGCTCTGTCCCTGAGGAACGATGACATCATCACAAAGGTATTTCCCCAGCACACAGGGACAGCTAGGGGAGCCAGTGCCCCTGAGTTGACAGGGACAGAGATGGGAAGCCCTATCCTGTCCTCAGTTCTTGGGAGGCTGGCTTCATCTCCCACCACACAGCTTGGATGGTGGCAACATTTGTTTTGACGCTCACAGCTTGGTATGACATGGCTGTGACTTGGAGGGGATGTGCAAGCTCAGGTGTAGGGCACTTTACAAAGTTGACATTCTGAATGTAGACCAGAAAACACACGTCTCTATTTATCCTGGGTGTATACAATGGTGCTCAATAAATGTTCTCCAGGGAGATCATGCTGTCTGACTCTGTTATCAGTGTCCTGATCCAAGACAGGGAGATTCTGGGGGTCATGGCAGAAGGGGCCAGGGCCGGGTGTGTGACACCCATGAAGCCAGAGTGGGCAGTAGTTAATGCTCTGAGTCCTGAGACAGACCTCAGAGCTGCTCTCTGGTCCTGTGATTTGGGTCATGTCAGGTCATCTCAGCGTCTTGGATTCCCAACCTGCACAGTGATGGGGTTGGCTTCTAGGTACAGCACAAGCTGCTCAGAGCTGTATGATCAACAAGAAAACAGGTTTCCTCCTTACACTCTCAATGGATTGAGAACCTCCCTCCCACTATCTCTCTGAACAGGTGCCCTGGAGTATGTGTGTATGGAGGGAGGGTGGATGAGTTTGCTCTCTGGACCACTCAGGCATCTATGTGACTTCTCCTACAGTATCCATGACTGACCACTCTGCATCTTCATGGAGACAGCCGGTGTGTATTGTGATTCCCCCCCTGACTATGAGGAAAAGGGCCTACTGTGGGGAGAGCTCAAGAACCACAACAGAGCTGTAGACCAAACTATCCCTGACCTGGTTCTGATCTCTCATGATCACCAGTGGGTGGCTGAAGGTCTGCCCTGGATCACAGTCCAGTGCTCTGCCCACCACAGTCAACTTCAGTTCAGCTTTTGTGCAAGCAAGTCCGAAGGGACACACTGATGCTTGGGGTCCCTGCTACCCTTCCTTTCCACCATGTCCCAGCTAGAAGAGTCCCTGCCTGCCCACTGTCCTGAAGGCCAAGAGCCGTGGTGGCCAGTGTTGGGTCCTCCCCATTTGATGAGATCACACTGGTGTCACATAAAAACCCCTCCTGTTTAGCCCTCTGTCACCACCCCTCCCCCTCCCTACCCCGTAGCACTCAGAGCAGTAGGGAGAAAGGCCAATCAATGTTCTCCACTACAGCTCCCAGATGCCACAGTGAGAGGAGCCAGTACATTCTGCACTCACACCTCAGCTCTCCTTCCTGCCTTCACGCCTCTGAGGAGCAGCCACCCTGCCAAGGGGCTCAGCCTTGACTATTCTGTGTGGCCCAGACAAGCCACAGGGCAGTGCGTCCTGAGTTGTGAGAATCACCAGGGGTGGGAACATGCCCTGGGAGGGAGGGTTGCAAACTACGAACAACTGTGACAAAGGTTCCTGGACAGTGGGGCTGTGGTGGCTAGAACAGTGCTGGTCATACTTGGCCTGACTTCTTCAGGGGAGCCCGGGGCCATGTGAGTCCAGAGGTAACGCCTATCCCAATTTAGGGAGTCACTGCCAAGTCCAAACACATGAATATGGAGAAGAGTCCCAAGTAACGACAGTGAAGAAGATGTCATGTAAGAGCAAAGGCCCTGGAGCTGGGGACAACAGAGATCACGGGAGGACCCTTGTGGAGCCAGGAAGTAGAGAACTAGGTCCTGGGAGCCATAGCAGACACTGAGAGAGGGACGGACCTGAGCTAAGGTTCCCAGAAGGCTTCAGAGCTTGTCCACAGCATGAGCCAGCCATGGGGACCTCAGTCTAGGCTTGTGGGAAGGAGATGCCTCAGAGATGAAGTCACTCTCTGCCAGTGCTGTGTCTGCACATAGCTACCATGGGGGCCCTGCGGTGACCCCAGCCAGAGCCCCGCGGGCAAGGGGCCCTCTCTGACAGGGCAGCCACAGCAGATGTGTGGCTGGAGCTTCCTGCCCACTGAACAGGAAAATTACAGGCCAAGGCTGACGGGGGCCTCACCCCCTGCTGCTGCCAGTGCAGTCTGCCTGCCGGCGGGAGCAGTCACCCCTTGTGCCACAGCCTATGGAGTTTGTCATTGACCACATCATGCTGGGGCACATCAGGTCAATGGGGCACTGGGTCTGAAACTCCAAGTGCCACCAAGATGTCCCAGGGGATGACCGTGGTAAAGGAACTTGTGTGACTACCCTGAGCGCCTATCCCTGCTCTCCCACAGAGCATGGTGAACTTGGTTGGCTGAGGACACATAGGCTCAGTCTCCGGCCCCATACAAATTAGACATCAAGTTGGAGTCAGTCTCTTGCCAAGCTCTGCCTCTCCCCACCTGGTCTAGCCTCGCATTCCGCCTCAGAGCTACTGCCAGATGGCATGCCCTATCAGCATGCCCCTGTCACCCTCTACCAGGGGTAGGCATTCAGCCATGCTCCATGCTTAGCATGGGGATGTCCACCTTACCCTCCACCCCCCACTCCCCACCCCCACACAAACCCCTGGCTGGGCATGGGAAGAGAATCCTGCAGCCACTCGGGACAGCCCTGCCCAACCCTTGGCTCTTGGGCAGAAGTGTGAGTCCTGGGAGCCAGCTTGGCCCTCCACTGACCCTCAGTGAAGCCGAAGGCTCCACCTCTTCCATCCTCAGTTCCCTATGTTTAGGCTCCATGTGTCTGGCCTGCAGGATGAAGCAGGCAAGGCAGGGAAGAGGGAGGTCGAGCCTGTTCCCCCTCCCCCAGAGAGGAGCCCCTGCTGACACAATCAGTGCACACACAGCTCAGTCCTCTGGGTGACTGTGGGTAGAGGCCTCAGTTACAGCAAGCTGTGCCCAGTCTGGACTCTCACTTCAGCTCCTGGCTCCACAGAAGCAGGCCTGAAATGGACTCTGACCCTTGTCACTGGGAGTGTGAGAGGCCAGCCGGCTCTGAGGACACATGCTGGAAGACAGCAGGGCGAAGAAGGAAGAGTCTGCAATTCACTTGAGACAAGCTGAAAATAGCATCTGTGAAGTGGGGGAAGGGTGAGGGAGGGGAGGAGGGAGATGACTCAATCCACATTCTGACACTATAACCCAACATCCCAGAGCGGCTACATTTTAGTGAAGAGAGGCGTGTTTCGTTCACAGTTCTGGAGGCTAGACCTTCGAAAGTGTGGCAGTGATGTTTGGTGGTGTCTGCCGAGGCCTTGTGCTATGTTGTGACGTAACCCTGGGCATGACACGGTGAGACAGGGCAAACTGCTGGCTCAGGACTCTCCTCCACTTGGAAGGCTGCGAATGCTGTCCAAGGGTCCCATCCCCATCACCTTTCAAAGGCCCAGCCTCCTCATCCAATCTGACTTTAGGGGTGAAGTTTCCAGCTTGTGAAGTTTAGAAAGGCTGTCAGGGCACTGCAAAAGGACCAAGCAAATGCAGTACTGTGCGAACCATGGGATACTCAGCACAGGGACATCTTTCTTTGGGTTGTTGATTCAACTTTTGTGAAACTCTACAATTATCCCAGAACACAGTGGCATCACTGGGGAAGGTGTAACAGGGGGTTGGGGTTGGGGTTGCACTCAGCTTTTGGATGTGGCAGAGAAGGTGAGGTGGGTTGGGGAGGGGACAGTCACGCAGCATGGCCAGCAGCAGCTCTCCCATCCCAGGAAAGGCAGCGGTGTGAAGGCTGGAGCTTCTGTGGCCACAGAGAGCAGGTGTGGGAGGGGTCAGGGCTGAGGCAGAAGGGTCTGGGGGAAGATGAGTCTTAGAAAGACAGCAAAGAATCAGAGGACAGAGGTGGGTGTGTATTCAGACTAGGCAAAAGAGGAGGTCCACGGGGCTGGCCAAGCAGCTCTCTGGGCTTCTGTTTCCTCTCTGAGGGCATCTGCAGTCCCGTATTCTTGAAGCACTGTCCACCATTGTCAGGTATGGGGGCAACTGCAGTGTCCATCAACAGGCAGGTAAAGTAAATGTGGTGTGTGCACACAGTGGAATACTACTCGGCCCCAGAGAGGGAAAATCCTGTCATAGGTAGCAACACGCAGGAACCTGACAACTGAGCACGGAAGGGTAAGCTGGGCACAGGAGGGCAAGGATGGTGTGTGACATCCGTCACTCATAGGGGATCTAAAAAAGCTGATGTCACTGCAGCAGAGAACAGAAGGTGGTCACAGGGCCTGGGGATGGGGAGGCAGGGGACAAGGCACTACTGGTCAAAGGACCAGATGTTCAGACCGACAGGAGGTACGGGTCCTGAGACGGTCCACCAGCAGGGGACTGCAGCCAACGGGACTGTAGATTTCAAGTGACCAGCTGGGGTTTCAATGTCTTATCAGGAAACAACGGGGAATGAGGCAATTGGCCATGTTAACACACTGTTCACACGGAGGGAAGCGTTGCCCGTATGCTGCAGTGGACAGTGGTGATTTGTCAATCAAAGCCCGCTTTAACCCAGGCATGGGTGCTCACACCTATAACCTCAACACCGGAGAGGCTGAGGCACAAGTACTGCCAAGGCCAGCCTGTGACTCAAAACATAATGTCCCTTTTAACTAACATCCTCCCTGCTCAGTTGTTGGCTGCTGACAGGTCTGGGAACGGGGAGTAGTGTTCAGGTGTGTACCTGCTGGCAAGCACACCAACAGACAGTTCCCCACGGTCACATAGACAGCCTTTGTCACACGCAGCGAGTCATGAAACAAAAAGAATCGAGTGTGGAACAGGGAGCTGGAGGAGGAGGGAGCTTGATGGGGTGGGAGGTGGATGAGAGGGGATGGGGCTGAAAACCATCAGAATGTACTATATAAATGTGTGAAACTGTCAGAACAGATTTAACTAGTAGAAAATTAACAAGATCAACATTGAAAATAATGTTTTTTTTTTAAATAAAGGAGATATAGGCCAGGAAGAAAGTAATGTGGCCAGGCCCTGGTTGGGGTTTAGAGGGATAAAGGAGGAGAGATGTTGCCTCTGAGTGACTGTGAGAGGAAGGACAGTGGACAGTCTGTCAGGCTGGTGGCCACTGGCAGTTGGTGGCTCCTCCTTGACTTTCCTGTGGCAGTGATTTGGGAAGGCAGGGAGAGAGCAGCTGCTCAGAGTTCCCCAAGGGGAATGAAGAGGAGGAGAGAGAAAAGAACTTCCTGGAAGCCTACACACTGAAGTCTGAACCACCCAAGGAAGGATGAACATAGGCTCTCTGGGAACCCAGGGTCCATGTAGTGGAAGGCCAGGCCTGGAGCATCCCAGAAGTGAACCTATCAGAACAGCATATGGCAGGGAGCAGAGAAGGTGCCAAGACCACCCTGTGGGAGGAGACTAGTGTCGGCCCAAAGGTGCTGGGAAAACCAGACATCTACATACTGACGAATGAGGCCAGACCCCTTACCTCACACCACACACCCTGGTTCATAACCAACGGAGAAACCAAGAACATGAGCTAAAGCCAGGAAGCCTCTTAAAGAAACCAAAGAAAGAAGTTGTGATCAAGGTGAGTAGAATGACAAGGCTCAGCCCCCAAGAATCAACAGAGAGCTCAAAGGTCTCCAGAGTGCGGGACTAAATGCCTGTGTCACCACACTTACCATCGAATGTGAAGAGACATCTCTCCCAGACAGAGACACAAGTGGCCAAAGGCATACAGAAGACATGTGGTATTGTCCACTCCCTGGAAAACAGAAATCAAAACCATGAGGAGACCCCACGTCATAGCTACTAAAATGGCAACAAAAGTTTTTTGTTTTGTTGTCTTTTCTTTTTTTTTTTAATGGAAAATACCAAGAGTTGTTGAGGATTTGGGGTGGAAAGTGGTACAGATGTGGAAAAGCCTGGTGTTCCTTAAATGGACAAGCACGACATGACTATATGGCTTAGTCATTCTCCTCCTATGTATACTCTCAAGAGAATCGAGACCATATGCTCACGTAAGACTTCACAGGAATGTCCATGGCAGCATTTTTCCATGATAACTGAAAAGCGAGGGGAAAAATCCATCTGTTGGCAGAGGAATGTACAAACATGTGTGGTCTAGCCATGCGATGGAATATTATTGAGCCATGCAAAGGAATAGAGAAGGACTGATTCATGCTGCCATGCTGGTGAACCTGGACTCACGATGCTCAGGGAGGGGAGGCAGACAGAAGACCACTGTTCATATGATCCTATTCATGAGGGAAATGCAGAGCAGCTAATTCACAGAGATGAAAATATCCTAAAACTAATTGTAATGGTAGTTGTATGTCTCTATAAAGATGCCAAAAAATGACCAGTTACAAACTTTAAAAGGGGGAGTTGTATATGCAAGTAGGTAGATGTGTACTAAGGGTTAAATGCTTAACTAGGAATGGAACAAGAGGAATGGGGCAAAGGATGGATGGGGTGGGATGGGGTGAGAAGAATGAGAGAGAGGATGGATGGGGAGGGTTAACCAAAACTAAGGTGATACGAGAAATCCACTACTTTGAAGGCTCATCTTAAAAAATATTTTTAAATAAATTTGAATGGAGGTACCCTGTATAGGTGGACAATGGTGCTGCTAAAAGACATGGGTTATTAAACGAAAACCTCTGTGCCAGATGTGGGATACTTCCCTAGGAGTTGTTAGTCAGGGAGGCCCCAGAGGCTCCCAAAGCAGCACGGGCGGTTGCCATTGTTCTTGGCTTCCCACCATACCTGAATGGTAAGACCCTATTGCTGGAGGCACCACACACTTTGGGGGCAGGATACAGAAAAATCAACCTGGAACTGACTAGAAAACTTCCTCCCTGCTGGCTAGCTTTCGGAATGCTACAGGGTACTGTGCAGGCTGCTGGGGTAGAAGAGACACTGATGGTCTTACGCGGCTACCAACCCTGCATGCTGCAATACCAACCTGCCAGAAAAAGGTTGTCCTCAGGTGCAATAGTGGTGACCCTTATGGGAGTTACCAGCTGTTTCTGATTGAATCTGAAGCCAGTTCCATAAGAGGAAATGTATGCCTGATGCTGGAAACTTGATCAACAGTCCATGGCTGAGGCATTCATCGACCTTAGGTTGTTTTGTTGAATGGACATATTGTAAAACTGCCTTCTAAATATTTATGTTTATAACCATAGCTTAGTGCAGCCCTCAACCTTAATCACAGAAGCTTCTTTCTAGTGGGCAGTAGTTCATAGAGAGACTCAATAATGAACCAGCCTGCCTCTATCTGAGGCTTTAAAGCCACCTTATAGTAAAGGCAAACTAGGCTCCTTCCTATTTATGATTAAACCTCTGTTCTCAAGGATTGGGCTCTGTCCCATGTGTAGCCTTGACTACAAATGGCTCTGTACTCCTGCTCCAGGAAACAGCAACTACATCTTTGTTTTAAAAAGTTGTAATGACTATCTTACAATCCTGCCTTTGCTTCAAAAGGTTGTTCTGACTACCTTGTTATGACCACCTTGTCATGTTCTGCTTCTGTAACCCCGCCTATTTTGCCTGCCAAATCCACCATTTAGAAACTCCCTATCCCTGAGTTATAAAAACCTTGTCTTCTTCATGTCCAGTGCTGTGCTGACTTCTTGAACCCCACCTTAGGGGGAGACAGCCCATGTACATAAATAAAAAAGTTTGCTTTAATTAATTGCTTCCTTCAATTAATTTGGTCATGATGGTTTGCGTCAATGATCTTTCTCCTCACATCTTTGGGATTAACAATAACTGGTCAAAGATCATCACGTCCATCCTTCACAGGGCTCCTAGGAACAGCTAGCTGCTGCTGCTGCCCTTCTCATCACCCCCATGAGGGAGCTCCCAAAGGAGGGGCTGGAGACAGTGTCTTATATCATCACTCAAGCAAGGGCCCACCCTGTGAGTCACCCACTAACATGGGCTGAGGAACCTTATCACATGCCAGGTGTGGCCAGAGATGATCTTTGTG
This sequence comes from Peromyscus nudipes, assembly GCA_902168325.1. NCBI lineage: Eukaryota > Metazoa > Chordata > Mammalia > Rodentia > Cricetidae > Peromyscus > Peromyscus nudipes. The sequence goes on from CABHPH010150180.1 coordinate 36,213, forward strand.
AGGTCCCCCAAACCATGTAAGCTTTGACCTCATCTGATGATGTCTGGGCTACAGCAAGGGTCAGGCATAGGGTCTGGAAGGTCCAGTTTGGTTCTGTTGTTTTGCTATGGCCTAGCAGGAAGGACAGTCTGGGGTGCCCATAAGGGAGGCAGACCCTGGTTCAGCCTGGCTGCAACCAGCTCCATGCTATTTCATGGTGAAGAATTACTGGCATATTGGAGAGGGGAAAACAAAGGGGGATGGATCAAGCCAGCCACCGATGGTGATTCAAGAGAAGGCAGCAGGGGAGAGCTGGTCCAGAGCCCACTCACACTGGTGGATGACAAAGGCTGCCAGGTTCTGAGGGCAGGAAGGGCAGCCCCTTCCCTGCTGGACCATGCAAGAGATGCTGTGCCCTGGAGGTCGGAGACCTGGGGGTCACTCAGACTCCAGAGAGACCCAAGGTGTCCCTGTGGCTGAATGAGGGAGGAGCTGTAAAGGGCTAAGGCAGCAGGGGGAGCCACTGCCCTGCCTTTGCCAAAGACTCCCTGGAAGCTTCCAGAAGAACAAAGACAGGGCCTGGAACTATCTCCCTCCTAGAAGAGAAGCTACAGCTGTGTTTATCCTTTAACTCCAAGCCTCAGTTTCTCTTCCGCACAGGGCACTAAAGTGCTGTACACAGCCATGGAAAGGTCAGGTCAGGTGACCACTGAGGAAAATGTGATCTAGAGGGGAAAGTTGGACTTGAGACTTCAGACAAAATGAATGGGATTGAAGCCCACTGTCTTTTCCCAGCCTCACTCTGAGGCCCCTGATGCCCACCTCCCAGCCTCACTCTGAGCCCCCCCCATACCCACCTCTCAGGCAGGAGGACACAGAGAGCCAAATAACACACGTGGAACAGCCTGCCAAGCAGCAGCCAGGATCACTCATACACTGTAGCCTGAGGCTCCAATCCAGGAGCCTGAGACTCCGTTTCCCCATCTACACACAAAAAGTCTGGAGCAAGGCCTGGTCTATCTTTTGTGAAAAAACCACACCCCCGTCCTCCCTGCCACCAGGAGAGCGCTCACACCTGGAACCCCACTTCCTCTCCCCAAACGATTCTGTCTGATGAGACCACTCTGCTTCCTGGTCATTGGGCATTGCACAGGCCTCAAAGCATGAGAGTTCCCAAGATTCCTCCTCAACCCTGTCTCCCCAGCCCTCCACCAACAGCCATCCATGGGACCCATGGCTTTGTCACCTATGGAGGCAGAGGTGCCACCACACCACACCACACCATGCCACGCCCTCCAGCGCTGCTGGGAAACTCCAAGCAGGTAACAGCTTCCTGCCAGGACCCTCTTTGCTTTCTGCCTCTCCTGTGTGGCAGACCAGGTTCTCTAGCCCCAGGAGCTGTGTATTTAATCTAGCATCACCTACTGGAGAGGCTCTATTGGATCCCCGACTGCCAGCAACTTGACATCCCGGTCACCAGTAAGTACACCCTGCTGCCTGGCCTGGGTCTGAAGGAGGTTTTGGTGAATGCACAAGGAGGCACCTTCAGATGTGAGGGAGAGCTGAGGCGGGGAGAGCTGAGGCAGGGAGCTTCCTGCTCCTGCATGGCCTGGTATTTTGTCACTTCCAACAGCCCTGAGGTGGGAGGTGCTCAGGCCTCCTTGTCGGAGAAGAAACTGAGGCACACCAGGCGTCAACCAGAGTTTTAGATCGGGGAGAGCACAGAATAGACCCCTAATAGAAGGCAGATGGGCCCCCCTCCTAGCTGGGGGCACACCCTCCAGCTGAAGATGGGAGGAGGAGGGCACCCAGCTGCTCCCTAAGCATCTACCCCCAATGTCCCTAGAGAGAGTGATGAGGAGCAAGAGGGTCTGGGTTTGGGACCTTCCTCTATGGAGGAAAGCTAGGGACAGATTTTGATCTTGTTATGTCTCTGGGGTTGTGGTCAGGTCCTTGGCTAGGACTAAGATACTCCGAGGCAGCTCCTCTTCCCCAGGCCTTCACTATGGGCTCGCAGACTTGTCACCCAAAGTGCACCCCGCGGGGGGAGGGGGAGCAGGAGGCACCGGGTGGGTACCCACCAGCCGGGGCGGGGTCCCGTGGGGCTGGGGCGGGGCTGATGGCGGGCAGAGCCGCCCCTTTCAGCGAGGGCGGGCGGCCTTGGCCATTAAAAGCCTGCGGACGGTCGGCAAAGGAGAGGCCCGGGTCAGTCCCCACACCATGTCTTTGCGCTCCCGGCCAGAGTGCGCCTGAGCCGCCGGGGCCTCGGTGTTCCTGCGGGTCTCGCGCCGCTGCCTCTTTACGATGCAGGCGCGCGCGCTGCTTCCCGCCGCGCTGGCCGCGCTGGCCACGCTGGCTGTGTTGGCGCTGGCCCGGGAACCCCCGACGGCGCCGTGCTCTGCGCGCTGCGACGTGTCGCGCTGCCCGAGCCCGCGCTGTCCCGGGGGCTATGTGCCCGACCTGTGCAACTGTTGCCTGGTGTGCGCTGCCAGCGAGGGCGAGCCCTGCGGTAGCCCCCTGGACTCGCCGTGCGGCGACAGCCTGGAGTGCGTGCGCGGTGTGTGCCGCTGCCGTTGGACCCACGCAGTGTGTGGCACGGATGGGCACACCTATGCCGACGTGTGCGCGCTGCAGGCCGCCAGCCGCCGTGCCCTGCAGATCTCCGGGACGCCGGTCCGCCAGCTGCAGAAGGGCGCCTGCCCCTCGGGTAAGCTCCACCAGGAATCTAAAGGCTTGTTCTGAGGAAACTGAGGCCCAAGGAGATGCCGCCCCGCTCACGGAGTGCCACTGGGCAGCCTTTTAGGAACAGTTCAGACAGTCCTCTAGCCTTCTAGATGGAGAAACTGAGGCCCAAGAGGTAAATGCTGTCCCCAAAGAACAAGTTAGAATTGAGACCTAGTGTGGCAGCTTGGTAGTGTCTGGTGGGCTGTGGGGCTGTAGGTGGTCTTTGGAAGGCAATATGGGGCTACAGCCAGTGTGTAACCCAGAGCCCCAAGGCTCAGGGGGAGACTCCTAAGACAGCCTCCCCTGGTTGGCAGGTGGCTCTTGGTCACTTCTGACCTTGCAACGGAACCCTGTACATCTGAGAAAAAATTCTGTCAATCTGCTTCTTGTCTAGGGCATTGTTTAGGATACCAAGCTTTGCCCTTGGTGTGATGGGGACTCAGAGGTTGATCCTCAATGCAGCTCAGCACAGCCCCTGTGCGTCCTTAGCCTGAGGTCAGCTGGGCACTCAGAGGACACCTGGGAACCAGACAGAAAGTCATCTAGGCCATCTTTTGGAGAACAAGGCTGAGTTTTCTCTGTGTGCTGTGTGGAAGGCATCCTGGAAAGACGCACTGGCCTGAATAGACCCTCGTGGGCTTGAATGCGTGTACTGGACACATTGGAAAGTGCAGGTAGCTTAGAGCTGGGTAGGGATGGGACTTGGTGGCTGAGGCTGGCTTTGCCCTGTCAGACAGAACTGTTGCCTTCTGGACACTCAAGTCCTGTGCCCCCAAAAGGCTAGGAAGCTGGACATTCTCCTGGAGAGAAGGTATAGAAGGCTGAAGGAACTCTAGACAGCCAGAGGCCAGAGAAAGGGTGGCAGGCA
>CABHPH010150181.1:0-10829 GCA_902168325.1 Peromyscus nudipes
GGCTCAGGTTTGATTTTATAAATAAGAACTTTTAAGATTCATGCTACACATCTCTGCTTTAGTAGCCCATTGGTGTAGCTTCTTGCATCTCCAGGAGACACAACCTCACAGCAAACTCCCTGATCTTCTGGTTCTTACCATCTTTCCAACTCCTCTTCTACAATGTTCCTTGAGCCTTAAGCACCAGGGGTGTTTTGTAGATGTATTCACTAAGATTGGACCCCACAACTACTCCATGTTTTGATGGGTTGTGGTTTTCCGTAGTGATCTTCATTTGTTGCAAAGAGTTCTCTTGGTGAGGGGTGGAGACTACACTTAACATTGAGTACAGGACAAATGTCCTCAACCTTCCTAATGCTGTGACTTTTTAAAACAGTTCCTCATGTTGTGGTGACCCCCAACCATAACATTATTTTCATTGCTTCTGTGTTAACTGTAATTTTCTACTGCTGTGAAATGTAATATAAATATTTGTCTTTTCAGATGTGCTTAGGTTACCCCTATGAAAGGGTCATTGGACTCACAAAGGGGCCGTGACGCACAGGTTGAGAACCAACCACTGACTAAGATTGTTGCTAGGGATTATGTTGGTTTGATAAAGTAATGGTTTTAGATTCTCCTCCAATTTGAAAGAGAGGAAGGAGGGATATATGAGAGGGTTTGGAAGGAGGAAAGGGAAAGGAGAAATGTTGTAATTATATTATAATCTCAAAACTAAAGAAAATAAATAGTTTATTGATCATACAGAGCAGCCCACTTGGTTTATGATGGGGCAACCTAAGAATAGAATTCAGCAGGAAAGAGTTTTCAGGAACAATGTTGGAGGCTGGTTATAACATGTACATGAATATGTTACCAAATGTTGCCCAGTAAAAACCAAAAGCAGCAAGACACAGTCACACTGAGCACCACCTGTGCCTAGCAGGACACATCTTCCCTCATCACTCACTGATAGGAAAGGTCCTCATTGCTTGCAGAAGTGTCTTCCACTCACTTTTCCCACCTCTACATTTTTCCAAAAGGATAATTTGCAGTTATTTTGCATAGGTTTTCTGAGAATCATATTGTTGTGTTAAATCCCAGCAGTTCTGAGGTTTGACTATCTTTAAAAACAAAATGATCTACTGCACATCACATTTTCCTGACAAGAAAATAAGCTTCATGTCAAGGGAAGACTTTTATTTTTAGATTAAACTTTAAAAGCAAAAGTAACTCTTCGTGAATATAGATAATAAGAAAAAAATAGTGAATGAAAACAGTCCAGAACACAATTAAAAAACCGACATATGTATAGAAGACAAAAACTCAATTTGTGAATATTTGCAAATTAAACCAATCCATTTTTTGAATTCACAAAGATGTTCTCAATGCCATGTGCAAATATAAAGATGAATTTACAAATGGATACAATCTTTCAGAGAAGTAATAATAAATAAGTAAATATATACAATGATAAGTATTAATAAGTACATACAACTTAAGAAATGCATGTTTTTAGGCCAGGAATTCTATATAAAAGATATGCTTGAGAGTTATATTTAATGTGTGTAAGGATGTAGCTCAGTAGCAGAGCTCTGGCATTGATTTTGCAAAGCCCTGTTTCCATCCATAGCAACACACAGAGAGAAATATGAAGGGTGTATTAAATACTGTTTCCAGGGACATTTCAAAAATTTTCAGAGTGGAGGTGACTGAAATGTCCAACAACAGAGAATAGTTAAATCAGTAATGTGGTGCTTAACTATGAAATTTTACACAGTTTAAAAAAATAAAGTGATATTGTGAAAACATTTAATGATATGGGAAAATAAAAGAGTAATATATATGGAAAAACTGAGCCTCCATTAAATAAAAGGACATTTTATGAGTTAGTTTATTATTAAAGATAAAATTATATAATGTCATTATATAATCTTGTTAACCAGTCAGGACTCTGGGAAAGATTTTCCAAATGTCAGAGAGGGTATCACAACTAAAAATTGTTAACACAATCTAATGAAACTCCAATTTTTAAAATTCTCAACAATTTCCAGCAAAACAGGTAAAGCTAAGCAAATAACAAAGGAATGTTGCAAATTTTCGTAAGACTTAGGGCCAGACAAAGTTTGCAAAATGCTATCAGTCATCTTGGGGATTAGAACCCTGCCCCTTACAGTCCCAAACAGGGACTAGGTTGCCTTGTGATTCTGCTGGCCTCACACCATTACCTACTTTGTTCCTTCATGTGCTCTGTCATCCACACACTTATCTTGAGCAATTCTGGGGTGTACTTCTCTGAGTAACAGGTTTTTTTTCTGACATTTTCTTTTTCCAATTGAGTTTAAACTAAAAGTTAAAGGGGTACATATAAGAAACTAAGGGTCACAGGGAGAGCATTTAAATAATGTCATTGTCATATCATAAACATCACATGATTCTTCTGTACCATTGACTAAAATAACACTTCTTAAAATGTATAGCCTAACCAAAAATGACATTTTGAACAAGCACCACTGCCACAACACTGGTCATGCTATATTTCTGGAGGGGGCAGGTAGAAAATAAACAAAAGCAACATTCCTTTCTGCTTGTACAATATAAATTTTTATAGCTAGAAATATTCATTTTTGTTTCTAGAGAAAATGATCAATATGGAGTTTTAAGTCTTGGATTTTAAAATAATTTTAAATCTACCATAATAGTATCTTGCAAGAAAAACACAGATAATCTAGTTTCTGAATCTCTGAGGTTAATTTGCTAACATATGACCAATTAACTCTGGCTATCTTGATGCAGGTTTTCCAATAAATGAGAACATTTTCTCACATAAACCCAGCAAGATTAATATGAAATAGTAAATTCTGTTTCTGCTATTCCTTGGACATCTGTTATCTGGCATTGTCCTACAACAATGGGCTGTTTCTACTCAATTCGTTAATTTCACTTTTATCAGTACAAATTCACGGGTGTCTATACTATTTAATAAGTTAAAAACATGTCCTATTATCATTGTAATGCTGATAATAGACCCCTATGCTCAGGGCTCAGTCAGTTCAAGATGGATTTGCATCCTTTTACCCTATCTATATCATTATTAGGTCATTAGCGCTTAATGAAAAGCAAAGTATACTCAAATGCTGAGTTTCTTTAAAGGAGAGTGTCATAAGTTTTTAGTGCTGTGAAGAGACACCATGGCCATGGCAACTCTTATGAATCTTACTTTCCAGTAATCAGATTCTAGGTTTGTTTTGTATTTGTCTATCAGTCTATTCTCAAAAGCAGCTCTTGTTTCTTTGGGCTGATAATGTGCTTAAATGCCAAAATCCGTTGTTATCCATTGTCATTGTGATTTACTGTTCCTGGGCTCTGTCAATTCACCAATTCACTACACACACACACACACACACACACACACACACACACACACACATGAGTAGGAATGAAATAAAATGTTCATCCCTACACTTCTGGTTCCAATTCACCACACAAGTGTATTCTACTTTTCACCTATTTTATACTTACAGCTTCTGTTTTGGTGAGAAATTTCTGTTCTGAACATGCTCATCGATTTTGTCATCTTTTTTTGGATCTGATCTCTTGAACTCACTAGGCCGCCCATCCCAGACAGCATTTTCTTACCAGGGTTTTAAACTATTGGCCATTTTCCTTGCTTGGGCACTAAACTCCCAGAGGAGTGTAGATGTAACCAACCGCCTTATTAAATAAGAAACACAGAGCCAATGTAAAGATAAAAGCCTAAGAGGTCAGAGCTAAGAGCCTTACCTGCCTGCTTCAGCTAGCCTCTTCAGCCAGGAGACCTCTCTGAAAAGGAGAGCTACTTCCTGTGCGTTTGTCTTATAAAGACTTCCTGTTCTGCCTTCTCATTGGTTGTAAACCCAACCACATGACCTTCTCGTCACTGCCTGTCTGTGGTCACTCCAGGTCTTCTATGGTTGGTATTGAGATTAAAGGCGTGTGTCTCCAATGCTGGCTGTATCCTTGAACACATAGAGATCTACCTAGTTCTGCTTACCAAGTGCTGGGATTAAAGGCGTGCACCACCACCGCCCTGGCTTTTGCTACGGCTTGCTAATAGCTCTGACCCCTAGGCAACTTTATTTATTAACATACAAATAAAATCACATTTCAGTACAAATTGAATACCACTATATTGAGGGCCACCACCTCTATGATGTTGAAGACTACTGTGATGGACCTCATTGTCTAGCTTTTAGACTAAATTATTCACAGCAAAGAGGAAGAAGAATAAAATAAGGCAAGCAGGCAGGCAAGAGCCCACACTATAAATTTTCAATGTGGACTTTAACTATTAAAATGTCAAGACTGCATCTATCTCTTCAGAAATTGTATTACAAAGGCTGAAAAACAGTGAATAAATTAAAGTGCTGAAATGCTTATATATGCAAAACTTTCTATTGGGAATTATTGGACAGCATGTGTTTGATCTTAGACATAGAATCTGTTGCCTTTATAATTTATAATAATAAATATACAGAGTAAGCTTTGCAGTAATAAAGTGGTTGAATCAAATACCTGGATGATTAGCCACTAAAACCAGTGAAGTGACATTTATATTAGACAAATAAGAGGATTTGCATGTGATAGCTGTTTCTAGAATTCTTTTATTTCCCTATCTTTAAATTTGTAGTATGCAAGAAATTTCTCTAATTGAACTTCTGAACTCTTTGTAAATAAATCATTGAACCTTTCTATCTCTGTAAAGTGCCAAAGAGCTCTCGGGTAAGATGCATTTTTAAAATAAAAAATCAATTTCTTTTCATGACAGGTTACTAATAGTTTCTGCCCATCCATTTAGAGTACGTGCATCCCTAGCAACCCAGAAACTGAGAGGAAACTTGACAGATTGGTGCCAGGTCAGTGGATATTTTGTTTTCAATTTGAATTAGCATTTCCAAACACTGCATTTCTTTTTCTCATCTCTTCCGTGCTATCAACACTACAGCTATACAGCAGTAACACACAGCTTCCCATGAGACAATGCCGTAGATTGTTAGAAAGTCAGTCTAGAACAGTGATTCTCAACCTTCTTAAAGCTGCGACCCTTTAATATAGCTCCTCATGTTGTGGGGACCAACAATCATAAAAATTATTTCGTTGCTACTTCATAACTGTAATTTTGCTATTCTTATGAACTGTAATGCAATTATCTGAAATGCTGGATATGTGATATGTGACTCCTATGAAAGGGTCATTCATCGCTCAAAAAGGTTGTGGCCCACAGGTTGAGAACCACTGATCTAGAAGGTACTTCCTAAAATTATTAGGAGAAAAATACCAACTGATCTATTTAAATTTTCCTAAGTTTTGTATTCTTCGGTATTCAGAAGCCAAGACTTCTTGCTTTATAGCAATATCATTTTATAACCTCACTAACAAAGTTCTGATGAGAAAGGAACTTACTATTTTAAAAAATAATTTATTTTTGTTTATGTTTGTTTTGGTGAATGCATGTCTGCATACCATGTTCATGCCTGGTGTCCAAGGAGGTGTTGGATGGCCTGGAACTGGAGTTCAAGATAATTGTGTGCCACCATGTGTGTGCTGGAAATCTAATCCAGGTTTTCCAGTAGGGCAGTCAATGCTCTTAACCTCTGAGCCATCTCTTCAGGCCCCAAACTTACTACTTTTAAAATAAATGGCCACAAATTCATAAGCATCCATTATTATTAGTTTTTAATACAGCTTAATCTACTTCCTCTTTAGGGCTTGTCTTAAAACAATATTTGAAGAATATAATGTAGTTTTCCTTATTTAGTATAAGATAAAAAGGTTTATATCCCCTCAAAATGTATGTGTTCAAAAGGAGTGTGATAGTCCATGCCTCTGATATTGACCCTTGAAAGACAGAGGCAGATAGATTGTCCAGGAGTTCAAGTCAAATCTTGTCTACAAAGTTCCAGGCCAGGCAGTACCCTGTCTCAACAAACAGTCAAGAAAACAGACAGACAGAATTTCTTTGCTGAAATGTATATTGGGAATGCTGCCTTTGCAAGGTGTCTTGATGATGCTGTCTGAGCACCTGCAGACCAGATGAATACACGTTAACAAGGGATGCCACAGAAGCCTCTTGTCCCTTCCTCATGAGACTCAGCAAGGAATGCGTCAAAAGGCTGCCCACTCCTTCAAACCCTGGACCTGCCTGTATCTTGATCTTAGACTTTGCAGCCTCCAGACCCATCTGAAGCCAACTTCTGCTCTCTGTAAGCAGCCTAGCAACTGGTGTTTTACTATAGCTGGCTGAATGAACCGAAGTGCACACCAATATCTCTACCCTCAGGTAGATGTCAGCTTCAATAAATATATGTGAAATTCTAATGCACACTTCTCTGCTTCCTGCTATCACCTATCCCCAGCTGCTTCTGTCCCTGGTCTTGCTATCCCCAGTATACTTCACTTCCTTCTCTTCCCTCTCTAGACTGATTCCACGACTGATCCTGGAAAGTAAGAGAACACCCTGGTTCTGTTCCCCTTCCCCACTTGGCTTATATAACCCTAAAATGAGAGAAAAACCATACATTTACTAACTTAATTTGTTTAAATACTACAGGAGAAAAAAGTCACACAACTTCAGACTAGAGCAAACACTGTCATGCTTTCCATGCCGTTAAAACCCAGTCTTTCACCCCATCTTATTTTTTATTTCACTACTTTCTATTTCCTTAAAACATTCCAGTGTTGAGGCTGGATTTGTCCATATAAGGAAATGCCCTATACACTTCTTCACTGAAAAAAGAAAAACCCGATAGAAAATGCTCAGTTTCAAATGGAGCTCTGTTGATCGTTTTACTGATCTTATTTTCCTCTCTCATGAGACATCCACTCAGCTTATGTACACATGCCCTGCATCCTCCAACAGAATGTTCCTGTACCACTTCCTTACATGAGAGCTTCTCAAGTGTAGAGGCAATTATTCCTTTATAAACAAAATTTCCAGAAAGCCTCTGGTCAAATCTTCCTTTTAAACATCATTCTTAGTTTCTTTCTTCTCCTGGCAAGATTCTTAAGAAACAAGCTGATTCGGTTTCTTTTGCCTTCTCTTCCCTACATTTCATCCCCTTGTTTACTCTACCAAAAAACCTTCAAAAGGTGTCACAAATGCCCAATTATTCTAAACCCAGACACTAAGATGCAACCTTCCTCTTGAAACATGTCGTTAAGGACTTAGAGGCTGCCCTTTTCTCTCTCTCTCTCGCAGTGTGAGTCTGCTGCATACCATGGTGTTGTCCAGACCCTGTCTTCTCTTTCAATCCTTCTGTTAATTTCCAGATCCTTTAAAGCTGTCTTTTCTCTGTAGCTGTGACTACTTACCTTGGGTGAGCATTTTTAATCTATATTCTGTTGGATGACTCATACAATCTTTCCTTCCTCTCCTCCGCAATCTTTCCTAAACCTTAGGTATAAGACACTCAATGTAGATGTATCTTTTTTTAAAATTTTATTTTATTTTACAATACCATTCAGTTCTACATATCAGTCACGGATTCCCTTGTTCTCCCCCCTCCTGCCCCCTCCCTTCCCTTCCAGCCCACCCCCCATTCCCACCTCCTCCAGGGCAAAGCCTCCCCCGAGGACTGAGATCAACCTGGTAGACTCAGTCCAGGCAGGGTCATTCCCCTCCTCCCAGGTCGAGACAAGCGACCCTGCATAAGCCCCAGGTTTCAAACAGCCAGCTCATGTGGAGCTCCGGGAGTCCAATTAGGGAGAAAGAGGAGGGTCTATATGAGCGAGAATTGTTGAGACCAAGGTTGGATAAAGCACAGGGACAAATAGCCAAATGAATGGAAACACGTGAACTATGAACCAATGGCTGAGGGGCCCCCAACTGGATCAGGCCCTCTGAATGGGTAAGACAGTTGATTGGCTTGATCTGTTTGGGAGGCATCCAGGCAGTGGGACTGGGTCCTGTGCTCATTGCATGAGATGTATCATTTTTGTTTGGGTCCCCCATGGCCTCTTAAACTTCTTTCTCTCCAATTATAGACTTCTACATTGCTAAATTCACATCGATCAGTAAGTTTTCTACAATATTTTCAGCTTTTCTATGTTATGTGATTATTCTTATAAATTTGGTTTTATTCTCATTGGTGTTTTAAAAATACATTTTCATACTAATACATAAAATACATGGAATATAAACACTCAGTTTAATATTTTCTTTTAAAGTATTTTCATATATATATGAGAGGGAGTGGCAGGGCACAGGAGGCATTGGAGCGGAGCAAGGAAGAGGTGGATAACATGTAAATATGCTACTCATGTATGAAATCCTCATTTTTTAAAAAGTTAAAGTTGAAATTGATATTATCATTGTTTCTCATTAGTTATCCAATACAAAGTGGTCAGCCCTGAATTTATATGGACACAAGCTACAAAAAACAGACTCAGACTGTATTTATATATTTATGCATTTGTATATGTGTATCAAAGGTAACCAAAAGAATTATCAACTTGATAGAAAATTAGAGGGGCATGAGAAGGGTTGGAGGAAAGACAGAGAAGGGGGAATTATTGAATTCAATTAAATTTTTTTTTTTTTTTGGTTTTTCGAGACAGGGTTTCTCTGTGTAGCTTTGTGCCTTTTCCTGGAACTCACTTGGTAGCCCAGGCTGGCCTTGAACTCACAGAGATCCGCCTGCCTCTGCCTCCCGAGTGCTGGGATTAAAGGCGTGCACCACCAACGCCCGGGTCAATTAAAATTTTTTAATAAAATATGTTTAAAAATGAAAGTGAAAAACCAAGAAAATTTTACATACATACATAAATTATATATAACCATACATATAATACCAAAGAGATATTTTAAATAATAACATATTCATCGGAATAATAATAGCTCTTCCTTGACATAAATACAAATATCTTATTTGCTAATTTTTGTCCAAATATATTTTTCAAAGATTGGTATAAGAAATATTAATTGACAGTAAGGAAAAGAATCTATTTTGTTAAAAAAAAAGTCACAAAGTATAAATGGAAATGATATTAATATCAGTGTAAAAGTAGTGCTACAGATTGAATATTTGTGTCTCCCAAACACATGTGCAGGAGCCTCTAACCTTTAGTGTAATGGTTTCTGGATAGTGGGCTTTTATAAGAAACTTATTGTCCATGTGGAGCCCACATGGTAGGATCAGTGCCCTTGTAAGAGGTCACACGTGAGAGATCTTGCCGCTTTTATATTTTGCACCATGTGAGGGTGCAGCAAAGAGAAGCTCTCTGGTGAGATAGGGAGCTGCCTTCACCAGATGCACGATGTGCCAGAGCCTCAACCTTGGATTCCTCAGCCCCCAGGAACATGAGAGGCAAACATGAAGCCCCCAAGCTTCAACATCTGTTACAGCTGCCTAAAGCAACACAGCTAGATATGCTGACTTAAATTTCTAAAGATCTCTTCCCCGATTTTACTATTATCTGTAAAGATGCTATATAAGAAAAATCCTCACATTTAAAACGAAATCAACAAAAAAATATATATGTGTGGTACAGGAAATGGCTTTGATGTTCAGATTAAAGATACAATTGACTAAAGAAAACAGTCACACAGTCATAAAAAAAAAGTAGTATTTCCAGCTTCCCAATCATGTTACTTCTGAAGAAAAATGAGTGAGCTATTTTTTTCTTGTTCTAAAATTGATATCACACAGAGAGCTATTTGGTGTTAAGATGAAGAAAGCTCAGTCAAAATCCCTAAGTTTTGTAAAGAAAATTGACACATTGTGTGTTGTGCTTCAGACAATTGCAATTACAATCAGGCAGATCAGTGGCAGCTCTTTTTTGTAGCTACTTGGCATAACATAAGAAAAAATTATATATATATATATATATATATATATATATATATAGAGAGAGAGAGAGAGAGAGAGAGAGAGAGAGAGATGTAGAGAGGGTGCTAGGAATACCTCTCAGTTAATGAAGTGTTTGTTGTAAAAGCATGAGGACCTGAGTTCCAGTTCTCAGAACCCACATAAAAGCTGTATGAGTCTGCAATTACCTGTGCTTGGGGCATGGAGACAGATGGATCCCTGTAGCACCTTGGACAGCTAGACTAGCCGAATTTGTGAACTTCAGGTTCAAGAGATCACATCTCAATACCAAAAGGGAAAGTGATTGAAGAAGACAGTCTGAGTTGACTTCAGACATTTATAAATAATCACACTCATGCATCTGCATACACATGGGCATACTTACATGAATAGATAAATTCATATAACACACATACAGAGAGAGGGAGAGAGAGAGAGAGAGAGAGAGAGAGAGAGAGAGAGAGAGAATACGCATACCCACAGAAGGAGATAAACAATCTACACACAGAGAGGAGGGTGGGAGAGGGTAGAGAGAAACAACATATACACAGACAGAGAGACAGAGACAGAGACAGAGAAAGAGAGACTAGTCACACATTGGGATGACAGGAAATTTTAGGGAGCCTACTTCCTCGACATGAAAATTATTTATACCTCACAAAATTGTTGAAAAGCTACAACAAAGTACTGTATAGATGAAGTTATCCTAAGTGGTTGAGATGACAGAATTTGTTTGCTGGGATTATTACGGTCTCAGCTTCCAGATTCAAGAAAATTATTACTTCTGAATAAAAACTCAGCCAACTTCGTACAGAGAAAACAGAATATACTCATTTGCTGCTCAGAATCCACCAAGTTTCCTCTTGGTCCTTTACAGGAAGTGAGAAGGCTGACAGCAGCCAAGCGAGTTGGCAAGGAGAAAGGCAAGGCTGGGTGAAGTACTGAGGACAAGTTCACAGTGAGTTCTCATCTGATGAGTTGGTTCACTGAAAGCAGGAAGGTTTC
>CABHPH010150181.1:10839-40774 GCA_902168325.1 Peromyscus nudipes
GAGTTCTCATCTGATGAGTTGGTTCACTGAAAGCAGGAAGGTTTCGTCTAATAATCACAGTTATTATCATCTTTCACGTTTACAGATAAGGAAAATGGTCTAAAGGATATAAAGATTTTGATAAAGTGACCAGGTCAAAGTTATATTTATGGCAAATTTGTTGTTGTTTTTTAAATCCCTTGAACTTAGAATCTGAGCAGTCAAAGACTAATATTCATCACAAAATAGAAAAATTAAAAAGTAGACTTCTCAGAAAATATGATGATTTAACTACTGGGTCAGAATTTCTCATCTATAAAGTATGGACAGCTTATGCCCAAAAGGAATAAATCTTTAAAAGGTCATTAACATTACTAAAAATAACTAAATTTAGAAACTTGGTACAGTATCTAGTTCACAAAATAAGCCCAATAAATATCCCTTGTCTTAATTACACTGGCAATTGACCCCAGGAGCAAAGCAAGCCTTGTGTTGGCAGATTTGGCCAGGAGGCTTTCCTCTTTGCTTTCTTTATTTGCTTTCTTTGTTTGTTTTTTTTTTATTGTTTTGTTTTTGTTTTTTTTTCTACCAAGCATTAAATTTCCAAACAATATGTTTAAGTATTATGTAATCCTTAAAGCAATTTCTAATTCATCTTTATTTGGATGAAAAATGCTAAATGGCTTATTGAAAATCAGTAAACCTGGCCGGGCGTTGGTGGCGCACGCCTTTAATCCCAGCACTCGGGAGGCAGAGGCAGGCGGATCTCTGTGAGTTCGAGGCTAGCCTGGGCTACCAAGTGAGCTCCAGGAAAGGCGCAAAGCTACACAGAGAAACCCTGTCTTGAAAAACCAAAAAAAAAACAAAAAACAAAAAAAAAATCAGTAAACCTGCAATGTAGAAAACTCTAACCCACCAGTACAAATCTTACAGATAGTGTCTGAGTGTTCTGATATCAGCTTCACTGTCTTCTCCATAAAGTATAAGGTGGCATCTTTAGAGGATGAGATTCATCAATTCACCTGACAAATATTTATTGGAAACTAGTTTGTGCTAGATGGTCCTCAAAGCATTTGGAATATGTTAGTGGATAAACCCAACAAATGTGACTGCCTCACAGAGCTGGGCATTTCACTTTGGGTCAGTAGCTAGAAAGCAAGAAGTGCTGTAGGAAAAAGGGAATGAACAGTTGCTTAGGAACCTGGGGGTTAGAAGTCAGGTATGGCTTACAATTCTATATGCAGTTGTCCCAAGATATACAAGGAAATAGCTTCTGACAGGAACATGACAGCTTTGCAGATTACCTGAGGGGAAAGCATCTCCTGCAAAAGCAGACACCCCAAAGCAGAAAAAAATGACTCAGACATGAAACTGTGACCAATGACTCAGGAAGAGGGAGCAGCAGAAGATAAGCTCAGGGTTACAAAAGAAGGCTAGCACAAAGAGGGCCAGCCATATTGAAAAGGAACTGGACTTTTTACTCCAAGGGAAGAGGGGGGGAGAGACATAATTCCAGATTTTGTGAGAATTATTTTGATTCGTGTCCTGAAAAGTGCCTATATAGGGCCAAAGGTAGAAGGAGTAAGTCTTGTCTACACATTTAAGATGTAAAATAGATAAATAATAAAAAAGAGTGCTATTTGTCTACTAGCACTGTCATAAAGTGTGCCACCCTAGAGGCTGAAGAAGAGGAATTTATTAACTTATGTTGGGTTCTTCTGAGGCTTCCCTCCTTGGCTCACAGATAATTATCTTCTCATTAGGTTACACGTGGCCATTCCCCTATACCTGTTGGCCTCCAAATTCTTTTCTCAAGAATGTAAGTTCGATTGGATCAAAGATCACTCTGGTTGAATGTTGATGACTGAATGTTAATGTAGTTATCTTAAAAACAAAATCTCCAAACAATGGTTGGGGGTTAAAATGGCAACATTAATTTCTGGGGAAGACAACTCAGTCTTCAACAAAGACAAAGATAATAAAGAAAAATAAAGAACTGCAACTCATAAGATATATGCATACAATAAAAGATCATAGAGTGCAGAGACCCACAGCGAAACATTAGGTAGAGCTTAGGCAATACTGTGAAAGTGGGAGTGGGGATGGTGGGGGGTGGGTGGGGAGGATTGTAGGAGCCAGAGGGATCAATTACATCACAAAAAAATAAACAAACCACAGAATCAACTAACCTGGGCTCATAGGAGCTCACAGAGAATGAACTGACAACTAGGGAGCCTTCATGGGACTGACCTAGGTCCTCTAGATATATATGACAGTTTTGTGCCTTGGTCTTCTTCTTGGACTCCTAACAGTGGGATCTGGGACTGTCTATGACTCTTTTACTGGCTTTGGGAACCCTGTTCCTCATATTGGGTTGCCTTGTTCAGCCTTAATACAAGGAGAAGTGCCTAGACTTCTTGCAACTCAATAATATGCCATGTTTGGTTGATATCCGTGGGAGACCTGCCCTTTTCTGAATAGAAATGAACTAGGAGGAGGAGATGGGAGGAGGAAAGAGGAGGTGGTGGGGAGGGTCGGGGAAGAGAGGAGGGAGGGGAAATTGTGGTTGGGATGTAAAACAAAAAATAAAAACAGTAAAATGGGCATAGAAAGATTAAGAACAACCAGCTATGCAAATATAAGCCAAACACACACACACACACACACACACACACACACACACACACGAATACTAGAAAATGCTGATGCAGGTATCCTAGCACATCCTAGACTTCAAAGCAGGAATACTTACTATAACAAATAAAGATGTTGCTTAATGTTAAAGTCACTAGTCCACCAGAAAATAACATATTTCCTGTTGAAATAAAAGTATGAAAAAGATTAATAAGAAAAACAACCAGGACCACAATCAACAAGGAAAATGACAACAGCTTTGTCTCAGTAACTGAATTTACAATCAGGTAAGAATATAACAGTAAGGGCACAAATTCACGCTATAATTCATACTTTAACCTAATCAGCTGTGCTGAACCTGAGGATTTTAATATGGGGCACCATACCATCTCTTCAAGAAAGCACAGAGGGTATCTGAACATTTGCAAAGAGTCAAATATTAGCTGGTTTCTAAGAATGAAATAGTGTCTTCTCTGAATACAATAGAATTAACTTCAAAATCACTCGAGCTTATGAAGTAGCAAATTGTTTAGAAATTAAGATATACTGACAAGTACATGTGGATTAAAAAGGAAATCAGAAATAGTATATCTTTGAGGCAGGTCTCTGTTATAGATCACAGGGTTTGTAGCTAGATGATATTAAATAGAAAAATTTTAAAACTGAGACATGTGTGAATGCATCCGTATACGCTATTGGAAAAATTTCTACTTCAAAGGTATATGTTGAATAAGAAAAAAAGGCTGAAATTCAATGCTTTTACTGTTACATAAAATTTAAACCATGGCAACCGTGAAATGTTAAGAAAATACAGACTTAATAGATAACTATTAGACCTACTATAAAATACAAAATAAATTTGACTGTTTTGAAAAGAAATAAAATAGAAGATCTCATGGTGGAACCAAAAAGAGACACTAAATGTAATTGCTTAATTATTTAAAAATTAGAAGTTATCAAATATATATTAGTAAATTTTCCATAAGGAAAGTGAGTATCAATCATCTTACACGTACATCTCCGAACCCTTCTACTCTAATGCGATTACAGAACTCTGGTTTACCTGACAGTTGAGCTGGAAATACATTTTGATCCATTTATTGGTCATTACTGTTGGTCTCTTCCTCCCAGTCTGAGTTCTCCTTGACATTTGTGATTATTTTTTCCCTTGTAGCATATGGTAGGGAAAAAATAGACTTAACACTTGCCTCTTTAGCAAAAAAAGTCATTCTTTTTTTATTCTAAATGGAAAATATTATATAATGGTACTACTTAAATTAGTAAAACATGTCTGTTACTTCATGCCCAATCCAGCACTCCTAAGCTCCTCAGTTACAGAAATGATGGCTACCACTTAAGAGTATCCAAGTCTCTAACCCTCCTCTCCAGAGAAAGCAAAGCTTTTTACTCATAGGTTTGTGAATTTACTCACTCAAGCATCTATCCCCTTTTTCTTTCTGCTTGTTTTTGTGGGACTGGGGTTCAAATCCAGGGTCTTATATACACTGTGCAAGAGCTCTACCACTAAGCACCATCTCTAGCCTTATCATTGTGTTTTTTTTAATACTCAATTTATTTTTATGTATATGTGTGTACCTGAGTATGTTGGGGCTCAGATCCCTGGAACTGGAGTTACAGGTGGTTGTGAGCCACAAGGTATGGATGCTGGAACCAAACTTCAGTCCTCTGGCAAAAGCAGTCAGTGCTCTTACAAACTGAGCTGTCTCTCTAGGCTCTGCTATTACAGAATCTCCCTATGGAGCTCAGAATGGATCCAAGTTCACAGTTGTCCAGCTTCACCTCTAGAGTGGCAGGGTTACAGTTGTACACTACCACAGCTGACTAATGAGATTACAAATGAACTCCATCCCATGGTCTTGCAGCCCCCATACTATCTCCCTACCTAAACTATGGAGCAAAAGTCCCCAGGCTATTCACCTGTTGCATAAAAGCAATCTGGTTTTAGAGTATTTTCAATGTTCAGCCTGTTTTGTGAACAAGAATAAAAAGCAAAACTCCCTGCTTCAGCGTTTTGCCATTGTTTCTTTAAGAGCAGTCTAAACATGGAATTCTGTCATCATCTTTGTTTGAACATGAATATCTCTACACATGTTGACAAGTAGACGAAACTCATTTACATCATATGAGCATTTCTTGTAATTCAATTGATTTTTTCATAATGTACTGCTATAGCCTTGGGTTAGTAGTTAGAAAAATTATCCTGAAACTTGCCTTGCCCTGATAAATGTAAGACCTCACAGGTGACCGTGTAATGTAACAGAGATTGACAACACTGTAAGAGTTTGGATGAAAGACATTTCTGCCTATTTTCTCCATAGTGTCTTTTACAGAAATATGGGATCTGCTAGACTTCTCATTTTGGGGCACCGATTTGTCACTGCTTGTCATTCTGTGATAGAGTAATTCAGTCTATAATCAAATAAGCCTGAAAGTCATTTTTACTTATGTATAAATGGTAAAATATGGATGTCTTAAGGCAGAAGAGAATGAAATCACCAGCTTGACCCAATAGTCGTTAGGAGTCTATTGTTGTGTGTACCTGATCTTTTATCTTATTCTTATCTTCATACTACTTTCGGTGTCTCTACTGTGAGCTGATAATTCTTCTGCCTTATTTCTACCATGTCAGCTGGCTCTCTCATAAAAATCATATATTTTTAAGTTTGCAATGTCTCTAACAAAATTTAAAATAAATAATTAAAAATACATATACTTAAAAAGACAATTAGCCAAAAATAAGCTGAAATTATACTTCATCTGTAATAACACTGAAATGGTTAATATCAAGTTTTCATTTGGATAACACCAGTAGACTAATGCTATTTTTATGAGATAAATTGTCAGGACAAGAAAATCATGTCCTCAAGAGCTGAGTGTATTGGCACACACCTGTAACCTAGACAACCAGAATGTTGCAACTCTAGGATTGTGAGATTGAAGCCAACAGGGATTATATAGTGAGAACTTTTTTCAAAGTAAGATAAAATAAAATACGCAAATAAACCATTGAAAATTAGCAGAAAGTAAGAAGAGAATAACATCAATATTTTCTTGAGAAAAACCTATTTGTTTTATTTTTTATGCATAATAAACATAAAATGGGAATCATTTTCAATATTCACAAAGAATTAAAACAAAAAAAATACTTTAGGGGAGCCCACCATTTTTTCACATTATAGATTCTGTAATATTTTCAAACATGAAGTCTTAAAGCATTCAATACTGTAAACTTCTGAATGAAATCAATAAAATTTCCCTTATTCTGTCAGTAAAAATGCCTATGATTAGCAGATAGAACACTGCAATGATACTTTTGGCTCAGCCTAAGCATGTATGTCTGCTGTAAATAAATACCCCTCCATGGGTTTCAGAAACAAGTAAAGAAGGAAATGAAAGAGAAGACAAGGATATCTGCCAAAATGCTGGCATCTTCTAGAATCCAGTCACTGGCCATTAAATATAGCATATGTTCAAGTCTGAACATAAGCAGAAACCGTTGAAGCTAAGAAAGTCTTAAGAACAGAAATTATGTATGGAAAATATGAGGTCTAGGAGGGTATTGTGTGCTATCAGCTTGATTTCAAAGAAGCTGGTGAATCATTCATAAGCTTCAACCTATCATAGCTTCACACTGAAAGCTTGGGTGATTAATATGCTAAGTAGAAAAACCTGGGCTGTTAGTTGCCTGCTTTTGTTTGCCAAATCTTGAAATTAGGTCATGAATGTCAGAGAAAATTCTTTCTCAGATGGCAGGCTGAAAGAGCATGTGGAAACATTCAGACATTAAGGAATACCTTGTAAAGAACCCCAAGTGATGGGGTGAATACCCACCATTAAAATGGTATTAGCTCTAGGTTCCAAGATTCTCAAATGCATAACCAAGGGACACAATGCTGAGCCATACTTGACTTCACAATCTGTCCTTGAAAAAAACAAACAAGATAAAACTTCCTTCTTATTTTGCCCATTTAATCCACTTGATATTTAAAACTGGAAGTGTAGGATTTCTCTTAACGAGAACCCTTTCTGACAGTTTTAAAATATACTAGATTTTAGGACTTGGTGCAAGGGGTAACATTCCTGAATATGCATGTGGTCATGTTTCCAACATGTTTGGAATCATTAATATAATTACAGACATTTTGAGGCATCCCTTACAAGGGCTGTACTTGACTAATTCAAAATATTGAGTCACACATCCTGTGTCACAAAACAGCTCTTAAAAACTTGAGAAAGATTTAAATAACACTGTGTAATCTATCTGAGTACAATACAATAAAGCTTAAAATTCAAGGCAAGAAAATCATTAATTATTGCACAAGATCATGGAGATTAAGATTAAACAACTTAGTACTGAATGATGAATAGGTCAAAGAAGAAAATCAAGAAAGAAATATACAAGCAAGGGGAAGGCTAGCTCCCCTGTACTCAGATTGGTGACTACCCTAATTGTCATCATAGAACCTACATCCAGTGACTGATGGAAGCAGATGCAGAGGCTCACAGCCAAGCACTTGGCCAAGCTCCTGGAGTTCAGTTGAAGAGAGGGAGGAGGGACTATAGGAGCAAGGGGGGTCAAGATAATGATGGGGCCGGGCGTTGGTGGCGCACGCCTTTAATCCCAGCACTCAGGAGGCAGAGGCAGGCGGATCTCTGTGAGTTCGAGGCCAGCCTGGGCTACCAAGTGAGCTCCAGGAAAGGCACAAAGCTACACAGAGAAACCCTGTCTCGAAAAACCAAAAAAAAAAAAAAAAAAAAAGATAATGATGGGAAAAAACACAGAGAGAGCTGACCCAAGCTAGTGAATGCTCACCAACTCTGGACTAACAGCTGGGGAGCCTGCATGGGACCAAACTAGGCCCTGTGAATGTGGGTGACAGTTGTGTAGCTTGATCGGTTTGTGGAGGCAACGGGACCAGGACCTATCCTGGGTACATGAACTGGCTTTTTAGAGACCATTCCCTATGGTGGGTTGCCTTACTCAGCCTTGATGCAGGTGGGAAGCGCTCAGTCCTGTCCCAGCTCAGTATGACAGCCTGTGTTGACTACCCAAGGGAGGCCTTATCCCCTATGAAGAGTGAAGATTAGTGGGATGGGGGGGAATATGAGGGAAGGAACAGGAGAAGGGGAGGGAGGGGGAACAGTGGTTGGTATGTAAAATGAAAAAAAAATTAATAAAAATAAAGAAAAATCCTGAAATTAAATGAGAATAGAAACACAGCACAATAAAACTTCTGGCAGACATTAAAAGCAGTAATATGAAGGAAAATTATAGTTTTCAGAGCTTACATTAAAAAATAAGAGTGGGGGTTGGGGATTTAGCTCAGTGGTAGAGCGCTTGCCTAGCAAGCACAAGGCCCTGGGTTCGGTCCTCAGCTCCAATAAATAAATAAATAAAAATTCAAAAAAAATAAGAGTGATAACAAATAAGAGATTTAACTATGCAGTTCAAAAATTTGGCAAAACAATAATAAACAAAACCCTACCCAGGAGAAGCCAAGGAATAATAAAAACCAGAGCAGAAATGAATAAAATAGAAGTAAAGAAAACAAGACAGATAATCAACAAATCTAAGAGCTGGTTCTTTAACGAGATAAACAAGATCAACAGACTCTTGACACAGTGGCCAAAAGAAAGAGATGATCCAAATTAACAGAATGAGAAATGAACAGGTATTTAAATAGTCTTAGTAAATAAGAATCACAGAGCCAAATACAGAGGAAATAGTCAAAGAGATCAGAGCAATAGCCATGACTAACTTTAGCTTACCACCGGAAGTAGCTTCCCCAGAGAGAGCTTTTTCCTGTCTGACTTGTCTTTTTATTGCCTTTCTGTTCTGCCTTTTCATTGGCTCTAAACCCAACCACATGACTTCCTCGTCACTGTCTGTCTATGTAGACCTCCAGGTCTCTATGGTTGGTACTGGGATAAAAGGTTCGTGTCACCATGCTTGACTGTGTCCTTAACCACACAGAGACTCTATCTGACATGTGATCGGATTAAGATCATGGGCTACCACCGCCTGACTCTGCTTATGGCTTGCTTTGACCTCTGATCTCCAGGCAACTTTATTTATTAACATACAAATAAAATCACATTTCAGCACAAATAAAATATCACCATAAACAGGGAAAAAAACTATAACTTAGTTTTAAAGGTGAGACTTTAAAAACCTGTATCTCCTTAGCCTGGAAAAACTAAAAGAAATGGATGAATTTATAGATGCATCAAAACCACCAACATGAAACAAACATGAGATTAACAATCTACATATACTCATATAAATGTCCTCATTTAAACAGTAATAAAAAGCTTTCTGAGGAAAAAAAAAAAAGTCCAGGCTCAGATGGATTTACAGCAGATTTCTTCCAGACATTCAAACATTCAAAGATCCACAGCCAATCCTTAAGTTACTTAAGAAAAAAGAAAGAGGGAAGGAAGGAAGGAAGGAAGGAAGGAAGGAAGGAAGGAAGGAAGGAAAGAAGGAAGGAAGGAAGAAAGGAAGGAAGGAAGGAAAGAGAAGGACCACTCCTAAAGTCCTTCTATGAAGCCAGTACCATTCTACTAAAACCACGTAAAGGCACATACACACACACACACACACACACACACACACACACACACACACACACTTACTTTCAAAATTTCAGGCTAACTATAGGTCAGTAACCCTAATAATCATAGATTCAAAGATCCTGAATAAAGATACTTGCAAATTATATACAGACATACATCAAAAATGTTATTCACCATGACCAAGTTGGCTTTATCCAAGAGATGCAATATTAGTTCAAAGTAAGTCAATAAATGTCATAAGTCATATAAGTAGGTTTAAAGAAACTGCATCCATTGACCCAGAAAAGACCTTGCAACATGCCTTCACAATAAATGTCCTATAGAGTAGAACTAGAGAAAACATACAAGGACATGAAATCTACATATGAGAAACCAATAGCCAACATCATACTAAACAGAGAAAAACTTGAAGCAATCCTACTGAAATCAGAAAGAATACAGGCTGTTCATTCTCTACATACCATTTCAATATTGTGCTACTAACTGGACCAATAACACACGTGACAGAAATTAGGGATACAATAGAAAAAGAAGAATTCAAACTATCCCCATTTCTTCTTTCTTCCTCCTATATATAATATTATATATAAGAAATCCCAAAAATTCTACTAGAAAACTTCTAGAAAGAATTAATGTCAGCACAGTGGCAGAATACACTATTAACCAAAAAAAAAAATCAATAACTTTTCTATTTATACATCAACAAACAAACAAAGAAATCAATGACACACTTCCATTTATATCACCTTCAAAGAAAATAAAATATCTTGGAACAAATCTAACCAAAGAGCAGAAAAAGGTCTGCAATGAAAACTTCAAATTTCTGATGAAAGCAGAGAAAGACACTAGAAAATAAAAAGACACCCCCATTCATATGGATTGGTAATATTATTCCTGTGAAATTTTCATTCTATGAAAGGGCATTTGCAGATTCAATGTAATCCCAATCAAAATCCCCATTTTATTCATTACAGAGAGGGAAACTATCCTAAAGTTCTTTCAAGTTGTTTGTCAGTGAAATCCAAGAGACTCCCACCATGCTATAGCCCATTGCTGCTGTTCTTGGCTGCCTCCTAGAGGTGAAAGGTAAGCCTTTACAGCTGAAGATACCATGCAGTTAAGACACAAAACCCAGGGGCGCCGAGCTTGATCTGACCAGAAGCTTCCTTCCTGGGGAGTAGCATCCATCGTACCAGACACAGCCATTCAACCTTCCAGGAGAGGGAAGGAACCAGTAGGTCTATCCAGCTACGATGCCTATGAACTACAACGACTAGCACACTACACTAATCTTAAGTATGCGCCCATGTCTTGCTGGTAACCAACATCTTTCTAATTGAGCTAAAGACCCACTCAACACTAAGGAAACCATGCCTGGTATTGGAAACCTAGCCAACTTCTTGGGGCTAGTGAGGTTGTAGATCTTGAAGGATAACTCATTACTGCTGCTCGAGTAAATCAGCATCATTCCTAACTGCACTGTAAACACTTATCCCCATGCCCACTTAAGTGTATCTCTTTTTCCCTATCACTTATATACTCTCACAACCTATAATTTGTCTGCTTCTGATGCCAAGATGCCAAGATCCATCTGTGCAAGGCTACCTGTTATCCAGGGTTCAGTATCCCTGGAGGAATATTGTAGAGAGTGAATGTACTTATTAATATTTTACTTATAAGCATTTATCATGGTGGACTTATGAAAAATTGAAGAAACAAAGAGTAATTATTCCCCATTGTTTAGGTTAATAACTGGTGGGATTACCATGAGCTAAGATTGTTATATATCTAGTAACAATGCCAATTTCCAAACATTTTTTTAAATGTTGTGTTTTACTTTGCTGTCACTCATCAGTATCTCAGATGGCATCACTGTGACCTTGTGAACTTAGTGGTGTACCAAAGCTGGTTCAAATGACTCATGTGTTAGTGATAGAATTAAGAGATAAAAAAAGAAAAGAAAAATTAAGACGTATGGGCTGAATTTAATGAAAAGAACAAACAATACAGATAAATAAGGATTTTATGTATAAGGACAAAAATTGTGTTCAAAATAAGCAGAGAAAATATGTAATATTGAACAGAAGTATTTTTAAATGAGTGTTTATCAACCATATTTTGTGATCTCCCAAGAAAATACATTTTATACATATAACTTACTCCTCTGCTCAAAACTGTGTGCTAAGCAAAGAATGGTTAAGATAAGAAAGAAAAGCTCCCAAGAGATTATTTGAAGAATGAATAATGCATGAGTCAAGAATCTTCCCTGTTCAATAAGATACCCTGGCGTCACCAAAGCACTGGGAATCAGAAAGACAGACTGAAGCAATTCATGTGAACTTTGAGAGATAATAGTGCATCTCTATCAATTAAAAGCTTTTATGATTAATTTTATTTGTTATCTAGTAAATCAAATAATAAACATGCTGGCAAATATCCCAATTGTTTCATGGTGCTAGCAAGACACTGGGTGTGTAAAGTATACTATGCAAATGAATCCCCTAGCTCCCACCCCCTTTTATCTTTATCTTGCCTTTCTCCTTGTTGTGAAAACCCTGAAGTTATATATTTGCAGAAAATGACAAAAAGAAAGAGCTGGATTTTTATATCTACTTTGAAGCCTTAAAAGAAAGGAAAGAAAACAGAAGTTCAGAAAGAGAAAATCCACTTCCTGTTTATAGTGATAAATGACATTAGTAAATGTCACAGGAAGACAGCGCTGACACAGAAGAGGTCTTCTATGCCTGTGAATCACATTACACTGGCAAAAGTTAGGAAGGACTATATGCATGAGCAAATCACAGAGGAGACTGGGAAAACTATATCCTCCAAATCACAGGAAGATGCAGAGCATCTATAAGCTGTACACCATATTTAAAATCTTGACTTCCATGGGTTTGAAACTGTGAGAACACTTTGATGTCCATTACCCTTCCATTGCTCCAGCCTTTCTAATTTCTAAGTTGTAACTAAAATGTTTTTAACTTCTGTCCTCAAATCCCGAAAGAGTTATGTGGCACCTGTGACATACTTATCTTGATAGTTCTTCTTTACTCTTTCCCTGGAAAGTTCTTGAAAGACAATTGCTATTTACCACATATCACATGTCTGCACAACACTTAAACACGTGGCAAGGCCCACATGGTTTTGGTAGAGGCTTTTCTCATGTGTGTAACTGGCTCTTGAATGTCTTCACTAACATTCTTGTTTGAGCCTAGATTTTATCCAATCCTCACATATTGCAGTTCCTATTCATGTTCTGAAATGAATAGTGTTACAATTATAACAAAAATAGAGCTACTAGGTAAGTATTTACCCTTTCTTCTTTCAGCCGACCTACAACCAAGAAATTTCTATAAGAAGGAGCTTGTTCTTCTGCTTCTATGTGGTAGGAGGCAGCATGTTATTCTCTTGTAGACAGTAGGCGTTATCTTGCTTATTAAGCACTATGTCACAAGGGCAACTGACTAGCCTAACTTACTTGATTCAGGATACTTTGGCCATTAGGTCTCACCAAAGAATTTTATCACAATAATAAATTCCAGACTAAATGACGTTAATGTCAAGAGGACTAATCAGAGACCATGTGCATGACCATGAAACCTAGTATTAAGCTATTATTAGCCTGACAGATATGATACAGTCAAACATCTGTAAGGACATAATGAAGAAAATTCTTGGCCATGTAATAACTTCTTCCTTAGACCCAGTTATACTGGCAATATAAATTTGCAGCTAAGAATAAAATTTGGATTGCTTTTGAAGTTACTTCTTTGGAAATTAGAAGGGAGAGAGAGAATACTACTTATCAATCTTTTACTTTCTTATGTTACCAAATACAATATTATATGGGGATTAGAAGTGTAAGAGTAAAATACACAATAAGCTATTATTTGAAACTTATAAAATTGAATTCTTGAAGCTAGGATCCTCCAAATAAATATTAATTCTACAAATAAGTTAGAGAACATATTAACTGCATAAACTAAAATGGTAATCCCATGGCTTTTCAGTCTTAGGTTCCCTTTAGCCATGGTAAAAATTACCAAGAACTTCAGAGGTCTCTGTTTATACATGTTATATTTGCTGTGGGAGATCTTTTTGTATGCTGTGAATATGTGCTGCTATGATTGGTTAGTGAAGAAGCTGCTCTGGCCTATGGCTAGTCAGGTTATAGCCAGGCAGGAAATCCAAGAGAGAGACTGGAAGAAAGGCAAAGATGGAGGAGATGCCAGCTGCCACCCAAGGAACAGCAAGATGCCAGCAGATCAGTAATGCCATGGCCACACAGCAACTTATAGATTAATAAAAATGGGTTAAGTTAGAACAGATAGCTAGCAAGAAGCCTGTCATAGGCCATACAGTTTGTAAATAACATTAAGCCTCTGAATGGTTATTTTATAACCAGCTGCAGGACTGCAGGGCTAGGCAGAACCAGAGAAACTTACCACTACATATATTCACTATATTAGAAATTAAAGCTGAGGTAACTATTAAAACTATACTAAAAAGTAACAATATCTATACATAGTATAGTCAATAAAGCTACATTTATGTAAATGTATTATCTAAAACAAGGGGTAGTGAAAGACTGACTTTTTTATAATGTTATTAATTGTTTTTAATTTCTGGCTTTGTAGAAGATTGATCAGTCCCTGTTTCTACTTTGGCAGTCACACTGCTGTAATATCATATGGCATATAGTCTCTGGAACCTCAGCTAAGAAAACAGTGAAAGGTAAATAGCATCTTAGTATTATTAAGAAAATGGTTTGACCTCTGCCTTCACTTCATTAAAGGCATGCAGGGATCTCAGGGGATCCTGGACAGTTTTTTGAGAATTGCTGAAACAGAGGTAATGAACGTTGCAATGTTTTCAAGTATGCTAATGTATTGTTTAAATTCATAGGACAATATCTAAATATTGCAGTAGTGCACAGCAAACATTACAATAGGTGTCAACAGTTTATTGTGTTTTCTTCAGGCCCCTGCAGCTTCTTACAATGAAAATGTGATGATTCTTCATCTAAAATCTCTCTTTAGAGGCAAAGCTGTAAGGGCTTATTTTAAAATTTCTAATTTTCTTGGGCTCATACAACATCAGAGTTATGAATTAAATATTTAGTAAGAAATATATAGCAAGATGGTGATATGAATTATGTATCACTTCTAGAATGAGTTCTATTAAAATATCAACTTCATATCACTGCACAATAATATATAAAAGATATTAACTTAGAGTTTATGCAACACACAAAGCACAGATGTAGTTATAAAAGTCTGCACGAACTCTTTAGGCCCCTAGAGTTTCACCACGGCTGTGTTAGGAACCATTGAACTAAGTGTCCCATGAGAGACAGAACATATTAATAGAACACACATGTATGGAAACACAGACTCTAACAAAAACAGACAGACAGACAGACAGACACACGCGTGCGTGTGCGTGGACACACACACACACACACAGAGAGAGAGAGAGAGAGAGAGAGAGAGAGAGAGAGAGCGCTCCAATGTCAGCTTTAACACTGAATTAAAGCTCCTCTAAAATTTCAAAGCAATTTAATGAATAAATACTTTAGAGGAAGAGTATGAAGCAGTATCACCAGTTAATGTTTGAACTTCGTGAACCTATTGATCTTTCCAATATGGTGGCTTTATTTCATATCTCAATAGATAATTTACCAAAGAGCTAAAACAGAAGGCACTTTGCTAAGATACAGTGTTAACATGGGAAATCACACAAACAGAATAAGATAAAAAAAAGATAGCATTGTTATCACTGTATAGAAAAGTAAAACAATTGTGAGTTCCTTACATAGAAAAGGTTGACTTTATTTTTGTTCAATTGTCATTTGTGAAGTCTAACAAGTCATAAGATACACCTACCCCCACCCTATGTCATTTTCATCGTGATATTATAGGCCTAAATCTTTTCTTTTTCTTTTGGTAACTTCAATTTCTTAACAGGTTTTTTTTTTTTTTTACATTTAATCTATTCAAATGAATGAGCACCAAACAAAAATCATAATAATATTTATAATATGAGAATCAAATATGGCATCATAATTTTAGGTATATATTCACAGGACCAGACAAACCCCCTATGTGCCTAATATTAAAGTAGACATTACTGGGAATATTAAACAACTTCTAAATACTCACTGCACTCAAATAATTTAAGTTGTAGTTAGGTAGATAAGGTGAACAGAAGTAATATTATAAAGTAATTTATACAAGGTAGCATTTTATATATAACACAAGATAACATCACTTTTACTAGATAGATTTATACATACACTATAATAATACAAGAATAATTTATCTTGCACATAATTTATAAACACAATCATGTATATAATTGTAAATTACTACAGAAATAAAACTAGTAATTGGAATAAGGAGAGTGATGACAGCAGCAAATTGTAAAAAGTGTCTGCGGGAAGCACGATTATTAGTCTTTGATGATGAGCATGACCAGGATGTCAGACGAGCAGGGTGTTTTCAATGGGGCACTGTGGTGAACAGGGAGACTTCATATAAGGCCTTCCCCTAAAGTCAGCACAGGGTGTCTTTATCAAAGCTAATTTGTAACATAGCTAGATTGGCATGTGTCTGGAGGTAAGAGCTCCACGATCAAGAACCGATTCGTGGCTGTTTTCTGTCATATCCATACTGTTGGCTAGAGACACAGCTTGGTGGCACAGTGCTTGCTTACAGACAGACAGCTCTGGGTCTGAGACCCAACCCCACATACTGCTAAGTGTTGCTTCAGTTTGTTGAGATTTTAGATTCTGAAGCACACTAATTCAATAGCAAATTAACAGTACTGTATTTATGAAGTGATATAGATAGACAGTGAGACAAGTGATACCAAATGCCATCTCTCAGGCATTTGTGTGATGAAGGAGATGGACGATAAACAATCAAACAGTGTGGTTGATATATTGTGCACCCCAATAAACTTATCTGGGGTCAGAGAGCAGAACAGCCACTAGCTAGACATAGAAGCCAGGCATGATAGCACACACCTTTCATCCTAGGACTTGAGATCTCATGCCTTGCTTGGGAAAGATACACACTTATAATTCTGGGAATTGATGGCAGGAAGCAGGAAGGTATATTAGCTTTTAGCAGCAGTTCAGCTGAGATCCATTTGGATGAGGACTGAGAGGCTTCCAGTCTGAGGAAACAAGATCAGCTGAGAAGTTGGTAAGGTGAGGTTGGATGTGGCTTGCTCTGGTTCTCTGATCTTTCAGCGTTCACCCCAATACATGGCTCCAGGTTTGTTTTTATTAATAAGACCTTTTAAGATTCATACTACAAAACAGTGAACAAACTGTAAGTTGTAGTAAATGCTCCAATAACATACATGAAAGGACAAGATGTGGAATATCTGCTAATTTTTAAATTAATATTTTCATGACATTATAGCTTGAGCCTTGGGCTTTGCATATTTCAGACAAGTGTTCTCCCACTGAACTACATCTCCAGCTCTATTTTTTACTTTTTGTTTTGATTCAAAGTCTTACTAAATTTTCCATGTTGGCCTCAAATTCACTGTGTAGCACCAGTGGATCTTGTGGTCCTACTGCTCTTAGCCACTTAGTAACTAGGATTGCAGATTTGCATCCCTCATCATGGCTCAATTAGACATTTTATTTTAAATGTTCCAGTGGTTTGAGAGAGTTTTTAGAAGCATCATTTTAGATTTTTAAATAACGTTTACCTCTATGTCCTAATATTTAATATTTTTCACGTTCTAATTTTTCTCTCCTTTCCCTCTCCTGCCTATTTTGAGACAGACATATATATATATGATTATTTAAATATGTTAAATATAGGTATATAATGTAAACCTCATTATAGTTATTTGGTATAGGCTGAGTTGCCCTTAAATTAATACACTTAATTCTTATGCCATTATGTAGGTCAAAAACAGTACTCTCTCTCTCTCTCTCTCTCTCTCTCTCTCTCTCTCTCTCTCTCTCTCTCGTTTGTGTGTCTGTGTGTCTGTGTGTCTGTGTACTGAGTAATCTTATGAAAACTGGAAAATGTAGTGACTGTCCACATATAAACAGAAAGCCTTTCCATAAGAATTCTTCAAGTATCATCATTGTACAGTGTTAAGAGGAAACCACCATATAACAGTTGTTCTGTCTATCTTACACTTAATTATGCATAGAGACACTTAATTATGCATAGAGACTTAATGACCCATACCTGAGGTAAGTAAACAAAATAATGTCATGTAAATGAATCACTGATATGGCAGCAAAACTATGATTAAATTGCAGGGCATAGAAACAGTTATTGTAGTAACCTTTCCCTAACTGAATGAGACTAAGGAGACAAAACCATTTGGTAAGAATAAGCTCAGTCTAGTTACGCTTGCATTGAGCTCAAGAGACAGAATCAAACCAGACAAAAAGAACTGATAAAAAAAAAATCATGCAAAAATCTCTCACATAGAAAAACTAGCTCCAATGGCCATGGAAGCCTACATGACAAGGATAAAAAGAGATGATAGAGTGGCAAGCATGGTTTGATCTTCTCAGTGCTGAAACCTTCTGATGACTTCAGTGCAGCAAGCCTGGTACTAAACTGTCAGCCTGGGAAGGAATCCACAGGAACAAAAAATGTTTTCTCCTTATCTGGGATCAAGAAAGCTAGATTTTATTTTATCAAATATTTGTCAGATTTTTGCTGTACTTAGAATAACCTAGTGTACTTCTAAGAAACTTAATACCTAGTTTCTACACTAAGATGTTCTTAGCTAATTAGTGTGGGGTTGGACTTGGGCACTGGGTGTGCTGAAAGTCTCCCATGCAGTGAGCACTGGGAAACCATTCTTGAAGATGGAAAGAGTCACTTGTTTTACTGCTGGAAAGCATCCTGCCTGTCCCCAGCCCTGTGTCTTAAAGACTTCTCATTCAGACTTGAGCAGCCAACCCATAGTTACTAAAGGGGAAATGCCAAGCACCTGCCATGGCACACTACTTATTAAATCTATAAGGTAACTTTATCTTATGTTTATTTTACTTTTTCCTTTATTTTTTATGAGGCATAATCTCACTTTATGTATAGCAGATAAGCTGGGTTCAAACTCATCATCTTTCTGCTTCACCCTCTTGAGTACTGAGTTTACAAGCATGTGACAACACGCCTTTAGTTTGTCAAGGACCAGCAACTGAAAGAGAAGCTTTATTACTGCTCAGAAATAAATTGAAAAGTTATTGCATAATAATTTACTTCTCCAGTCATCAGTAAGTATGGTAAGACATGTAAGACTGAAAGGATGGAGACATCTTTTAAACAATAGTCAGCGTTTAAAAAAAAACGCTTATGATGACCAATATTAAAAATACAATATCTCTCTGTAAGGACACTGACATAAGACTTTAGGTTTGATGCCAAAAACTAGAAAAAGAATGGATTATTTAAATCAAGCCCAAGTACAAAATATATAGCTAAAGAAATACCATTAGATGGATAATAATTTGTAATAATGTAAATCAATATTTTCCTTGTCAAAATAATCTAAAAAATATTGGATTAAGCAAAATTGCTCAGATATATTTAGAATATTTTCTAGGACTATAGGAATGGTTCAGAGATGAGAGTCCCTGCTACTATTGCACAGGACCCTGGTTCAGTTTCTAGCACCCACATTGGGAGCTTAACAACTGCCTTAACTCCAGTTCCAGGGTGTTGGACACCCTCTTCTGGCCTCTACAAGCAGTTACACATATGTAGTACATGTATATACACTCAGGCACAATACACTCATAAAGTAAAACAAATAATTAAAGACTTCTTAGCTGTATTAATATCATTTTTTGTTGTTTGTTTATGTAAGAAAAATTTCCACTCCTACATATCAACTACAGACCCCCTCCCATCCCTCCTCCCACTCCTCCTCAGCTTTCCACCCCAACCCACTCCTCATCCCCTCCTCCAAAAGGGTAAGGGCTCCCATGAGGAGTCAGCAAAGCCTGGTATATTCAGTTGAGGCAGCACCAATCCCCTCCCCGCTGCATCAAGGCTGAGCAAGGCATCCCATTATAGGTAATGGGCACCAGAAAGCCAGCTCATGAACCAGGAATAGATCCTGATTCCACTGTCAGGGACCCTTCAAACAGACCAAGCTACACAACTGTCTCCCATATGCAGAGGGTCTAGTCCAGTCCCATGCAGGTCCACAGCTGTCAGTCTAAAGTTCATGAGTTCATATGAGCTTGGTTCAGTTGTCTCTGTAGGTTTCCCCATCATGATGTTGATCTCCCTTGCTCATATACTCCCTCTTCCCTCTCTCTGACTGGACTCCTGGAGTTTGCTATTTGCAGATGATATGATAGTATACATAAGTGACCCCAAAAGTTCTACCAGGGAACTCCTACAGCTGGTAAACACCTTCAGCAGTGAGGCAGGATACAAGATTAACTCAAAAAAAATCAGTAGCCTTCCTATATACAAACAATAAACAGGCCAGAAAAGAAATCAAGGAAACATCACCCTTTAAAATAGCCACAAATAATGTATATGATCTTAGAGCTGACCACTTGGTATTAGATAACCAACTGGAGGTGGGGTGGGGCCTCTTCCATGGGAAAGACCATTTCTTCTGCTTTCAGCATTCCCCAGTTGCCCATAGTTCTTTATCAATAGTTGAGGTCCCACAAGCTTTCCTCCTTCCACGGTAGCATGTTCATTGGTATTGTTGTTCAAATCTTACTCAGGCAGCTCATGTTGACAAGTCGGTTTTATTTATGTATTTAGAAAGGTGTGTGTGTGTGTGTGTGTGTGTGTGCGCGCGCGTGCGTGCGCGTAATGACAGAGAGTTAATGAATTTGAGACAGAGCAAAGATGTTTGTATGGAAGGAATTGGAGGGAGTAAAGGTTTAGGACAGTGGTTCTCAATCTTCCTAATGCTGTGAACCTTTAGTACAGTTCCTCATGTTATGGTGACCCCCAATAATAAAATTATTTCCATTGCTACATCATAACGGTAATTTTGCTACTGTTATGATCATAATGTAAAATATATGATATGCAGGATATCTGATATGTGATCCCCTTGCAAGACTATTCAATCCCCAAATGGGTTGCGACCCACAGGTTGGGAACCATTGGTTTAGGGGGAAATGATGTAGTTGCATAATAATTTAGAAAAATAAAAAGTTATTATAAATAAGACCTTTTATTGTTTTCAAAACAGGATTTTTCTGTGTAGTCCTGACTATTTTGCAACTTGTTCTGCAGACCAAGCTGGACTTGAGCTCAGAGATTCTCCTGCCTCTGCTTCTGGAGTGCTTAGAATAAAGGTGTGTACCACCATGCACAGTCATAAATAAGACTTAAAGAAGTATTATTTTTTTATTATTCTTAAGCATGGTAATAGTTTATAACACTCTCTTAACATATAATATATAGAGCAAAGAAAAGAAACAAACATATGATCATTTCAAACTACTGAACTTTTTTGTAGTTTAACTTCATTATGTTCTATAATCCATGAAGATACAATGTTTCCTACAAAATTTGTTTCACTGAATAATGGACTCTACTGCTTCATCAGAAAGATTTAAGTCTACAATAATTGTCTCTCTTGCAGAACAGGGAGGAAAAGCTGCCCAACCATGTCAAAAACACAAGCAAATAGAAAAAGAAGAAAAGGTCCAAGTCCCATAAAATCTTTTCAAAGGTACACTCCTAAAAGCTTCCTACTAAGCCCTACTAAGCCTACTAAGGTAGCTCTTAAAGATCCCACCATCCTCACAAAATGTCAAGCTAAGGACTGAGCCTTGAACACTAGGCCAATGGGGAATGTTCCAAATCCCACTACAGAACTCCATAAAGAATTTGATTATAGCCATTTGTCCATGAATTAGAGTATTACTCATCAAATTACTTTCACAGCATTTCTGAAACAGGAGATATTCAAGAAATGTGTTAAATGATTAATAGATACATTCTAAATAAATACTCACTGAATTTCTGTTTTTGTATACAGATTTTTTAATGACTAAATCATTAAAATTATTTATTGCAACTTATTTATTTCCTTGATATGCTACAAATCTTGCCAAAACTTTCATGATACTAATATAGATATAGGTATAAATATAGATATTTAGATATTAGGATGGTCCTGGACTCAGGTAAAAGTAGTATGAGATAAGACATTCTGTGCCACAAGTATAGAGATTGTTATGCATGTTGGAAATGTTCTAGAACTACACTTTATAATAATATGGATACAGTTAATATTGTATATTCAATATGTGCTAAGAGGGTGATACTTAGGATGGATGCATGTATGAATATATTTTGCCACAATACAAAGTAAAACTTACTAAACTGTTTGTATTTGAAAGAAAAGATGTCCCCTAGTTTACTTAGTTCTTAACTTTCAAAATATTGAGCAGAGTGTGAGCCACTGACCTCCCTAGCCCCAAGGGTGACCTATAAAAGGCAAAATCAAGTTGAAAGTGTTTGTTGTTGAGAAAAATAAATGTTAGAGGAAGAGGGAGAGGTTAGGCAGAGAGAGATGGGGGTCAAAAACGAAGAGCAGAGAAGAAACAATACTTTCCAAAAATAGAATATGACAAACAGTGTACTTTGAGGGACTTGAAAAACTGTCACTGTTACCATGAAATTGCTGGACAACTGTCCACAAATATATTTTAAATGTTCATCTGCTTATATTCTTTCAAATAATATTGAATTGATTTATATTTGAATGAAGCAGATAAACCCCTAACTTCACATAGAATATAACCTATGTAGGAGAAGTTACTATAAGGTAGAATGTAATGATACATTAAATTGTGTATTTATTATTAGTGTGTGAGCATGATATGTGTGCAATGGCTCATTTGCTTTGGTGTGAAGGGGGAGGTCAGAGGATAACTTTGTGGGTTGTTTCCCATTATACCTTTACATGTTTTCTAAGAATCAAATTCAAGTCATCAGGATTTTGCAACAAAGCGCTTTTACCTCCTGATCCACATTGTTGACCAAATAAATGCATTGTAAATGTTAATATTAAACTTATATATTATTTCAGAGGTAAAGTTAACCTATATCTAATATGACTTGAAAATATTAATTGAGACAAAAATCTCAAAATTAGGTTTTAAATTAGGTAAAATTTAAAGGTAAAGGCTGTAATTATAAAAAAAAGAAATGAGTGGAAAACTGTAAAAATAATATAAAGATAATGTCTATAAAATATTTCAGTCAAAATAGTTTTACTAATGGAAATAAGAATTATGACAGTTTAAAAGGAGAAAAGATAACTATACAGTAAAAACTTGGATAAAACAATATTCACTTATGAATTCTAGTGTTCATTTATTCAATGTATATAATATATTTAAAGCATCTATTGTATGCTAGAGATTGCAGTCATGATTTGCACACTCATAAGGATTCTAAATTATGAAGGATTTAGTTAATGTTTGGATATAAATAGAATGTGCTATACCCATAAACACTGTATAATATGTATGACGACTGTGGAATGTGTTTTAAAAATTATCAATATTTGGATATTGAAATTAAAAGAGAAGAAATATCAATAATTTTGTAAAAAAAATTGCCATTAATAGAAATAAGATTAGAAAGAAGGTATGGTTGAAGTATTGAAAGAGAGATAGATACATGTTATGCAAATGTTGTTTTCCTGTCGGCTTAGTGGCTGCACCTAAATATACTGATATTTTAACTGCCTTCTGCTGCCCCATGGCCCCACAGTCAGAACCCTACCACTCAGGTCATGGCCTGGCAGGTATTCCGGTACCACCAGCACTGGTTCTACTGCTGCCACTAAATGTAGTTTTTAACTAAGTCTCTGTTGTTCTATTTACCAATAAATACTCAGGAGTCAAATGTGGGGGTGAAAACCTGCTAGCTCAGAGAAGTCAAGAATCAACCAGCTGACATTTCTTTTTAGCCAGAGACCCCACAAGATAGTGTTTCTCCAACCATCCCAAACCAAAAAGACCACCAGACTCCAAGTCCCTCCCTACTCCTTCCTGTGCATCTCTCTATCCATCTTCCTGGCTTCTCTGTACTCTCTCTGGCTAATATTGTCAACTAGTTGTTGGTTCCACTCCGTGATCCAAGGTTGATTTTATTAACACAGTCTTGAATTTCACAGTGCAGTTAAATATCCCACAACATGTAAGTTATCTAAATTTTTCAAATTACATTTTGGGACACAAGAGTGGGTCTGAAAAAGACATATCCATGCCAGTAGATGGTAGGGCTCTATATGTGGTAGGATGATATGCAGACATGTGACAGACACATGCAAGACAGACAAATCATTGTACATTGCTTTAGTTTCCTTTCTTATTGCTGTTTTAAAAACCTTGGCAAAAACAACTTAAGGGAGAAAGGGCTTATCTTGGCTCACAGTTCCATAATAGTGGGAAATCACCGTAACAGCAACTGGAGACAATTGTTCACATCACATCCATAATCTGGACCATACAGCAATGAGTAAATGCATACTAGTGCTCAGGTCACCCTCTCTACCACAAGCAGTCCAGACTTTCTTGCGTAGGAAATAGTCCCATCCTCAATTCTTCCCAGATGAATTAGCGTAATCAAGACAAAGCTCACCAAGCATGCCCAGAGGCCCATCTAGCTGATATTCTATATGCCATCAAGTTGACAACTTACATCAATATCAGGATTTAGATTTTTTGGTTCTCCTCAAGATTATAAACAAAAATACTTCATTGTATCTTGAAAGAAATGTTGACAAACTTCTTTGTTTTAGATTCATTTGTATTTAATCTATAAAGTGAGTGAGGAAGTGGCTATGGTGATGCATAATTGTAATTATCAGGTGACAATGACTGTTAATAATCTCATCCTTTTGTTAGATTTTTACCAAAAATAGGTTTCAATGTATCTTCAAATTGTTACAACACTTCTTATAAGTGTATATTTTTATATCACTACTAGGGAAATTTATGGTCAACACATGGTTCAAGTGATATCTATTTGTTGTATTAAACATTTTCTAGTGAGTTTTTACCTAATAATTTTATAATCTATTACTGATTGTTGTCTCATTCCACTATTCATTCTAAACTACTCTAGTGTAAAGGTAATACTATCACACAAATTTTTAAATTGCTATAAAGCTAAATAGTATGAAAAAGAAAGGCAATGTGTTTTTTACATTACAATATCAGCTAATTCCATAAGGCAGGATTTTCATGGAATCTAATCTAAATAGGCAAAACTTAAAAACACTGTGATGAGACAATTGGTAGAAAGCAAAAATGGACCCAACATAATAAGATCTTGACTCATTTTAATTTTTGATGTGTAATGCTATACTATGTAGCTACATTTAAAGTATTTCCTAATAAATAGAGCAACATAGTGTAATATTTGCAACAATTTAAAGTCTTAAATTTGCTTTAAAATAATCAAATAAAATGAGTTGTCAATAGATGTAATAAAAAAATGTTGGTGGCCATTAAAGTTGGATGATAAGCACACAAGATCATTTTACTGTATCACTAATTTTTGTGCTTTCTGTTTTTAATAAAGTATTTTTAATTTTTTGATATTTTTTCATTTATTGAAAATAGATTCTTTTCTAATATATATACAATTCATCTTGGTTACACTTTCCTCTCACTCTATTTCTCCCAATCCCTCCCTACCTCCCAGTCCTGCCCAGATCCTCTCATTTTCTGTATCTCATTATAAAAGAAGCATATATTTATGTTCTTAGAGTTAACAACCAAACATGACTGCTGCTGTAAAGACCAGCCTTTAGCAGCTCAGGAATTGAGAGGGAGTCACGGAGTCAGAGAACTAGTCACTCAATTGACTTTTCTGTCTGGGGAAGTAAAACTTAATTGTCTGGAGATGGCGAGCAAAACTTAACTCTCTGGGACTGGCAAAAAAGGGAAAACACACATGCACACATACACCTTTAGTGTCTTTCTATCATCTCTTTATTGTTTTCTTACCTCTATCCAGATGTACCCCTTCTGTGTCTTTATTTTTTCCCTTGCAGCTTATATACCCCAGCAGAATCTTTCAAGCAATATAAAAATTACAGTGTGGTTACATTCTATTTTTTTAAGTGAATGACTACAATGAATACAAGTTAAAAACAATATGTTTCCCATTTCCCTTACATGATTAAACATTTTTATATATTATGGGTGAAAAACAAATTATTCCCAAGAACCCACATATATTCATGTCTAAGCAACTTGTTATAGATTTAAAAAGTGGAAGCAAGCAAGATATTTTTCTCAGTAAGTTCTTTTACTGGCAGGCTGCATTTTGTAGATAGGAAGAAAGGATCAATCATTTTACTATTTATCTCAAAAGGTAATCATATAAAAAACTTAAAAGAGTCACAAATCTAAATTTTTATGTATGAAAAACAGTCAGCTCTACTTTAAATCCTCAAGGTGCATACTCACTCATCAACAGTTTTTTATATCAGGAAGTTGAGGACAGAAATGAGTACTAGGAATTAATCACCACCCTTGATCACCAACCTATCCTAGCAAGAAAGTTACATCATCCAGCAATAGCCAAGCTATCATTGTTTCTGTTTCCTGATCTCAATGTGTCCCTCACCCAACTATTAAAAGTGTGTCTTTCTAAACTTTAAATTGTTCCCCAAGATTTTCTACTTCAAAGCCATTAACAAAAACATCTTAAACCAACCTTAAGTTGTTATTTAAAGCTTTGTTTCAGCTATGATGCACACCAAAACCCATGAACACATTTGCCAATATCAAAACAAACAAAACAAAAAAACAAGCAAACAAACAAAAAACCTTGAGCTAACTCATGGGACTCAATTGTTTTTCTTAATCATTAACCTAAACCATAGTCTATATGGCTCCTCAAGAGAAACTCATAAGTTCTAGCTATGTAACACTTCCTTGTTCTTATTTTTTATCCATTCACACACCAAGTCAGATACCAGAGAAAATTTGCAGCGGCAAACATGTAAAGGCACAGCAGTAGCAAGAGATGTTCTGTAGCTGAAGCCCTCTGAGCCTTGCCTATCTGATATTCATCCATCAGTGTCTTGTTTTCTGGTGAGCCGACCTCCCAATGACAATTGCCACCTGCTGCTGCTCTGATCAAGCTACCAGCACAGGACAAAAAAAAAATTTTTTTAAGTAAGATGAACAAAACCCATCACATTGAGGATGAACAAAGTAACCCAAGAGAAGAAAAAGAGTCCCAAGAGTAGGCACAATAATCAGAGAGCCCCCTCATTCTCATAGTTAGGACTCCTGTAAAAATACTAAACTAAAAGCTATAATATATACACAGAAGACTTAGAGTAGACCCCAGTAGGCTCTGTTCTTTCTCTTTCCATCTCTGTAAGTTTATGTGAGCTTTACTCTGTTGATTCAGAGGCCTTGATTTCCTTATGTCCTCTATCTAGTCTGGCTTTTACATTCTTTCTGCCTCCTCTCCTTCTGGGTTCCCTGAGCACTGAGAAGACATTTGATGGAGACATCCCATTTAGAGCTGTGTGTTCCAAGGACTCTTTCTCTCTGCATAATGTCTGGCTGTGGGTCTCTGTATTTGTTCCCATATACTTCAGGAAGAAGCCTCTCTGATTAATGGCCAAAATAGGAACTAATTTATAAGTATAGTAGAATATAATTAGGACTCATTTTGTTACCTTTTTATTTTTATATTTTAAAACAGGAGTATTTTGTTTTACCCTAGGTCTCCAAGATATCTAGTCTCTGGTTCTTGATCACCCAAACAGTTTCAGAATGGGTTCCGTCTCATGAAGTAAGCCTTAAGTCAAATCAGACATTGGTTAGCTACTCCTACAAGTTCCGTGTACTATTGCCTTAGCATAGCTTTTTGGCAGGATATATTGTAGGTCAAATGTATGGTGGCTTGATGTTTATGTTTCTCTTCTGAGAGAACCTGCAGAGTACCTTCTTGCACCAACAGAACATAGGGGTGACAGTTCCATGTCAGAGTTCTATGTCACAGTTTCTTTAGGCAATTTCCACAAACAAACCTATGCATGGATCTTTATGAACATTGCTAAATATTCCTAAGACAGTCATAATTGAAGTCAGCATATCAATTATTAACTATTTCCTTTATGCTAACCAGATTTAGGAGAATACTTAACACATGAACTTACTGGGTAACTCAAAGCAGTATAGAGAGCTTAATGTTTAAAGATTAAACATTTCTTTCAAACAGAATTAGTTTGCTGTGTAGTTAAAAATAGAGACAAATGTCTCTGACTGTGCCAGACTCCAGGATTGACCTTCTGAGTACATTTTACAACCCTACAGCTGTCTATGAGGAAAATAATTATTGAATTATTGGTTTTGGCAAAAGAAGAGTAAAATATGAATCTCAGCTCCATTTCTTAATTGCACTCTATCTAAGGTATGTACTTTAGTTTCTGTCACCTAGAATAAAATAGAGGTAGTAATTTTATGGCCTTGGAATAAACTGGAAAATTAAATAAGTTAATAGTGACAGGAATACTTTATAAGTTAATAGTAATAGACAATACTTACTAAAACTTTAATAGCAGACTCTCAGGGGTGACCTCTCTTCACTGCCTCCCCCTATCCCAAGAAATCTAAAGAAGCAGAAATCTGTTGAACACTCTGCTTTCCTCCCTAATGCAGAACCCCTCAGACCTCTACCTTAACCCCATTCCTAGGTATAAGCTCCCAATGCACAGAAACACATTTAGCCTAGAACTGCCAGTGGCCACAAATATCAGGTCCAAAGAAAATTTTCAATTAGGCAACAAACAGGCATCACACTCTCTGAGAATCTAGAGAAGAAATGGAAACCAAGGAAGAAAAAACACATACCCAGTGGAGACAAAGCCAGAAATCATCACTTAAGCCTATAATCAACACAATCCCAGATGCCATCACAAAAACACAATCAATAACAGTTAGGGCAATATGTACCCACTAGAGCCAAGCCATTCTACACAGCAGATGCTAGATGTTCCAACATAGCTGAAGCACAAGAAAAAGACCTTAAAACTGCCTGTATGAGGATGATAGAGCTCCTTAAAGAGGAAATCAATAAATCCTTTTTAAAAATCTAGGAAAACACAAAAAGGGAAAGGAAATCATTAAACACTTCAGGACCTCATAATGGAAATAGAATCAATAAAGAAAATCCAAACTGAGGGAACTCTGCAAATGAAAAATTTAGGAATTCAAACAGGAACTACAGAGGCAAAGCTCCATGAACAGAATCCATGAGTTGGAAGAGACCATCTTAGGCACTGAGGATACAGTAGAAGAAAGAGATACATTAGTCAAAGAAAAATCTAAAAGAAATGGATAATTTTCTCAATAGGTGCCACTTAACAAAATTAAGTCAAGATCAGATGAGCAATTTTAATAGCCTGATAATCCCTAGTGAAATAGAAGCAGTCATTAAAAGTTTCCCAACCAAATAAAAACTCTAATTGCCAGATGGTTTCAAGGTAGAATTCTACCACACTTTCAAAGAAGAGTTAATGCCAATACTTCTTGATTATTCCACAAAACAGAAGCAGAAGGAACATTGCCCAATTCATTTTATGAGGCCACAGTTACCTTGATATACAAACTACATAAAGACCCAACAAAAAAAGAATTACAGATGAATTTCCCTTCTGAACATAGATGCAAAAATACTGAATAATATACTTGCAAATCAAATCTGAGAACACATCAAGAACATCACCTTCCATGATCAAACAGGCTTCATCCCAGAGATGTAGGAATGGTCCCATATATAAAACTCAATAAATGGAATCCACCATATAAACAAACTGAATGACAAACTAATTCTGTTTGAAAGAAATGTTTGATCTTTAAACATTAAGCTCCTCTAAACAGTACAAGCAGTTCTCTATACTGCTTTGAGTTACCCAGTAAG
This sequence comes from Peromyscus nudipes, assembly GCA_902168325.1. NCBI lineage: Eukaryota > Metazoa > Chordata > Mammalia > Rodentia > Cricetidae > Peromyscus > Peromyscus nudipes. The sequence goes on from CABHPH010150181.1 coordinate 39,993, forward strand.
TTCATGTGTTAAGTACTCTCCTAAAATCTGGTTAGCATAAAGGAAATAGTTAACAATTGATATGCTAACTTCAATTATGACTGTCTTAGGAATATTTAGCAATGCTCATAAAGATCCAAGCATAGGTTTGTTTGTGGAAATTGCCTAAAGAAACTGTGGAGTAGCTTGATTGGGTGAATGCTTAGAAATATTTGAATCCACTAAAGCAAATGTAAAAGCAGTCAGACACTTGAGGGAATGACCCTTGAAATGAAGTTGTATATTTGCTCTCCTACATTTATAAAATTTTTCTTAGGATGACAGTGTTTCTCTGTCTGGGCAATGAACAAGCTGGGAGTCATATACAAACCTGAGATATTTGTAGCCCTTGGATTATACATTTTCTAACAGTCCTTTGGTAAGGAAAAATTGTGGATGGTGAACTTACAATATCTTTTGTTTGCTTAAGGTCATTTCTTATGCTATAAAATATGTAATATATTCCTAAGTCACTAAGATATTTTACTGTCTTTTCTTATAGAAACATTATTGTTTTAGCTCTCAAGTGTAGGTTATAACCCAGTAAAAATTAATATTGTATGTGATGTGAGACAGCTGTTGAGGTTCATTGTCTCTAAGTAAATGTCTATTGGTTCAAGATTCTTACTTCCTCATTGACATTTTTATTAAAAATCAATTGACTATGTAAATGTGTGACTATTATTGTAATCTTTAATATTGCATTGATCTGTTTGTCTACCCTATGAAATGTGATCCCAACAGTTACCAGAACCTTTGTCTTC